>PVKV010018255.1:0-45381 GCA_004027835.1 Alouatta palliata
CCAGAATCTACAAAGAACTGAAACAGATTTACAAGAAAAAAACAAGCAAGCCCATTCAAAAGTGGGCGAAGGATATGAACAGATACTTTACAAAAGAAGACATACATGAAGCCAACAAACATATGAAAAAATGCTCATCATCACTGGTCATTAGAGAAATGCAAATCAAACTACATTGAGATACCACCTCATGCCAGTTAGAATGGCGATCATTAAAAAATCTGGAGACAACAGATGCTGGAGAGAATGTGGAGAAATAGGAACGCTTTTATACTGTTGGTGGGAGTGTAAATTAGTTCAACCATTGTGGAAGACAGTGTGGCAATTCCTCAAGGACCTAGAAATAGAAATTCCATTTGACCCAGCAATCCCATGACTGGGTGTATATCCAAAGGACTATAAATCATTCTACTATAAGGACACATGCACACGAATGTTCATTGCAGCACAGTTTACAATAGCAAAGACCTGGAACCAACCAAAATGCCCATTGATGATAGACTGGACAAGGAAAATGTGGCATATATACACCATGGAATATTATGCAGCCATCAAAAACGATGAGTTTGCATCCTTTGTAGGGACATGGATGAACCTGGAAACCATCATTCTCAGCAAACTGACACAAGAACAGAAAATCAAACACCACATATTCTCACTCATAGGCGGGTGTTGAACAATGCAAACACATGGACACAGGGAGGGGAGCATCTCACACTGGGGTCTGTAGGGGGGAAAAAGGGGAGGGACAGTGCGGGGTGGGGAGTTGGGGAGGGATAGCATGGGGAGAAATGCCAGATATAGGTGATGGAGAGGAAGGCAGCAAATCACACTGCCATGTGTGTACCTATGCAACAATCTTGCATGTTCTTCACATGTACCCCCAAACCTAAAATGTAATTAAAAAAAAATAGGAGAGTACTATGGATAACTTTATCAATTTGGCAAATCAGGCAAAATTAGCCATTTTAAAAAGAAACATCTATAAAATCTCAATCAAGAGGAAATAAATAACCTATATAGCCATATATCTTTTTAAAAAATTGAATGTGTATTTTAAAACCCTTCAACAAAGAAATTCTAGGTCCAGAGGGCTTCACTAGTGAACAGCACAAAACACTTAATCAAACCTACACAAAATAATCCAGAAAATCGTAGAAAACACTTTCCAACCCATTCTCTGAAAGCAGCATTACTCTCATAACAAACCCAAATACATAATAAAATAAAACTACAAACCATCATCTCTGACACCAGCAGAAATTATTATTTTAGGAAATCAAATGTAACATTTTATACAAAAGATAATACATCACTACTAAGTCAGTTTTATCCCTAGAAAGCAAGAAAGATTTAATATTTAAAAATACATCGATGTCACATTAAACATTAACAGTCTAAAAAATGAAAGCCATGTGATATTTGATAGGTGAAGCAACATTTGACAGAAATCTAACACCCATTCCAGATAAACAGTCTAAGCAAACTATGATACAAGGTATCATTGAAATCTTATAGTTAAGATCGTATCTAATGGTAAAAAAATGAATACGTCCCTCTTAAGACTAGGAAAAAGGCAAGTATGTGTGCTCTTACTATTGTTATATCATGTAGAAAATTCCAAGGAATCTACAAAAGTCCCCTAGAACTAGTACATGAGTTCAGCAGGGTTGCCGAATACAAAATCAACAACAGAAACCAGTTCTATTTCCACATACATACTAAGGACAAACAAGTTTCCTAAATAAAAAACACAATACTATTTACAAATGCTTCAAGTAAAATACTTCAGGTATGGTTCTCACAAAACACACCCATGATCTATGTGCTGAAAATGACAAAATATAATAGAAGACATCAAAGACCTAAATAATTAGAGAGACATCTGTGTTCATGGATTGGAACAGTCAGTGTAGCAAAGGTATGAATTCTTTCCACATGGGTAGGCAGGTTTAATATAATTCCTGTCAAAATTCAAGCAAGGTTGTAGTCATAATAGACAAGCGTATTAGAAACTTCACATAGAAAGGGAAAGGCTCTAGAACAGCTAAAACAAAATTGAAAAAGAAGAGTAAAGGGGGAAAAACCATTCTGCCCTACGGTAAGTCTTCCTGTATAGCTACAGTGATAAATACAGTGTAACATTGGTGTGGGAGCAGACATACACATCAATAGGACTGACTGGGTATCCAGAAAGAGACCAATACAATTATGCCCAATTGACTTTTGACGAAGCCGTGGACGCTATTCAATGAAGCTATAATAGCATTTTCAAAACATGGTGGTGGAACAACTGGACACCCATAACCAAAACTCTGAACCTCAACCTAAGTTAAACAATTTATTTTAAAAAACCAAAAATGAAGGACATAAATGTGAAACATAAAACTATAAATTTAAAAAACATATACACATAGGTGAAAATCTTGGGCATCTAGGGTTGCACAAAGAGTTTATTCACTTTATGCTAAAAACACTTGGTGAACTTCGTTGAAATGAATCATTTTGCTACGCAAAAGAGCCTGTCAGGAAAATAAAAAGACAAATTAGAGAACAGGAAATATCTTTGCAAATTATTTTTTTTTAAAAAGGCTCATATTTTACATGTATAAAGATTCTGTAAAAGTCAATATTTTTAAAAAATCCAATTAAAAATTGGGCAAAAGACATGAACAGAAATTTCACTGAAGAGGAGACGTGGCTGTCAAATAAGCATCTGGAAAAATGTTCCACATCATTAGCCACTTAGGATATGGAAATTAAAACCACACCCAGAATTCACTACACACCTCTCAACAGGGCAGAAATTTTTAAAAATAATAATTACACCAAATTCTGTGAAGCTGCAGAGAAACTAAATTGTTCCTACATTGCTCATGAAATGTAAAATGGTGTAGTTATTCCGAATAATAGTTGGAAAGTTTCTCGAAAAACTAGGAGTGAATTACCAAAGATCCAGCAATCATACTCTTGGGCAATTATACTAGAGAATGAAACGTATGTTTATGCAGAAACTTGTACATATATCTCATAGCCAGTGACAGCCAAAAGCTGAAAACTACTTAATGTCCTTTAGTGGGAAAATGGTGAAAGTAACTGTGGCACAACAAACATATGAAAAAATGCTCATCATCACTGGTCATTAGAGAAATGCAAATCAAAGCCACATTGAGATACCATCTCACACCAGTTAGAATGGAGTTCATTAAAAAATCGGGAAACAACAGATGTTGGAGAGGATGTGGAGAAATAGGAACACTTTTACACTGTTGGTGGGAGTGTAAATTAGTTCAACCATTGTGGAAGACAGTGTGGTGATTCCTCAAGGATCTAGAAATAGAAATACCATTTGACCCAGCAATCCCATTACTGAGTATATACCCAAAGAATTATAAATCATTCTGTTATAAAGACACATGCACACATATGATTGTTGCAGCACTGTTTACAATAGCAAAGACTTGAAACCAACCCAAATGCCTACCAATGATAGACGGGATAAAGAAAATGTGGCAAATATACACCATGGAATACTATGCAGCCATAAAAAAGATGAGTTCATTTCCTTTGCAGGGACATGTATAAAGCTGGAAACTATGATTCTTAGCAAACTGACACAAGAACAGAAAACCAAACACCGCATGTTCTCCCTCATAAGTGGGTGTTGAACAATGAGAACACATGGACACAGGGAGGGGAGCATCACACACCAGGGCCTGTTGGTGGGTGGGAGGACTAGGGTAGGGATAGTAGAGAGTGGGGGAATAGGAGTATAGCATTAGGGGAAATACCTAATGTAGTTGACGGGATGATGGATGCAGCAAACCACCACGGCATGTGTATACCTACGTAACAAACCTGCATGTTCTGCACATGTTGTCCAAAACTTAAAGTATAATAATAAAAGTAACTGTGGCATATTCATTCTGTGGAATACTACTCAGAAATAAAAAGGAGGAAACTACTAATACATGCAACAATTTGGACTAACGTCACGGAATTTATGCTGAGTGAAAAAAGCCAATCTTTGAAGGTTGCATACTGTATAAATCAATTTATATAATATTCTTGAAATAAAAGTATAGAAATAAAGAAATAATTTGTGGTTTCCAAGGCTTGAGGAGGTGATAGGAGCAGGAAGAAAGTAGGTGTGGCTATAAAGAACAACATGAAGACCCCTGTGCTGATGGAAATGTTCTGCATTTGGTTTTACCAATATCATATACTGGTTGTAATATTGAAATTTTGCAAAATGTTAGCATCGAAGGAAACAGTAATTTGTACATGGAGTCATTCTGTGTTATTTCCTGCAACGGCATATGGGTCTACATTTATCTCAAAATATAAGTTTAATTTTAAAAAGAAAAAATAGAAATACATTGGACTTCAAAGTTAAGAACATTTGTACTTTTTAAGGCACTATTATTAGAAAAATAAAAAGGCAAGCCACAGACTAAGAGAAGCATTTCCAAACATGCATCTAACACAATGCTGGTATCCAGAATACATAAAGAATCCTTACAACTCAATAGTAAGAAGATATTTAAAAAGAAATAAAAGACGCAATCAGGTGCTTCACCAAAGATGATATATATTACTAAAGGAGCACAGAAAAGAGGGTTCAATATAATTAATCATTTGGGAAATACAAATTAAAGCAACAATTGACAACTTTGTGCAACTGACACATAGCTTAAATAAAAAACACTGGGAATATCAAGTTTTGGACGGGAGTGGAATGAATAAAACTCTTACATATAGTCAGTGAGATAGAAAATGTTTCAGCCACTTTGAAAATTTCCTTGGGAATTTTTGGAAAATTTCTTGGAAATTCTATAAAGTCAAACTTACACTCAATGAGTGACACAGCTATTTCACTCCACAGAAAGTTTTGTACACAAATGATTAATAGTCAAAAAATATAAGTAACCCAAATGGAGAAATGAATTGCAGTATATTTATATGATGGAAAACTATTCAGCAATACAAAGGAAATACTGATATATACAAAACATGAAAGAATTTAAAATGCATTACGCTTAATGAAAGAAACCAGTTTCAAAACACTACACACTGAATTATTCCACTGATATAAAATTTTTCAAAATATGTAAGTTTCAAAAGAATTAAATCTTACAATGTTCTCTGATCACAATGGAACTAAATTGGAAAGTAATGTTAATATCAATAACCCTAGAAAAACCCTAAAGATTTGGAAATGAAAGAGTATATTTCTATGTAAGCCATAGGTCAAAGCAGAAATCACAAAGGAAATAAATTATTTTGAATGAGATATCACTTCACACTCACTAAGATGGCTAAAATAAAAAAGAATGTAGCAAGTGCTGACAAGGATGTGGAGAAGTTGAAATCATTTACTTGTCTACTGTGATTATAAAAGGATGCAGCTACTTTGGAAAATCTTTTGACATTTTTTCAAGATAGTCACTTATGACTCAACAATTCTACTCTTAAAATCCATACATAGTATCTCTAGTGCAAACCACCAAATATTCATCAATTGATGACTGGAAAGATACAGGTCTATTCATACAATGGAATATAATTTGGCAATAAAAAGAAATGAAGTGCTAGTATATGCTACAATGTTCATGAACTCTGAAAATGTTATGTTGGGGGAAGAAAAGGCCACAGATTTTGTGACTATCAAATAAAATGTCCAGCTTAATCAAATCCATAGAAATAGAAAGTAGATTAGTCAGTGATTGTCAGGGACTGGGAGGTGGGAGGAATGGGGAATAATGAAGGAAATTAATTTTATTACTTTATGGAAATTATAAGAGCAGTAATTGGTCAAACAGGAAATGGACAAAAGTAGGGAAAAAATTGAAAAAAATCCAAAAGTTATGTATTCGGAAAGAGTAACACAATTTTTAGATACCTGATAATACTAAACAAGAAAAGACTAATTACTAAAATACTAAAAGAGAAAAGATAAATTACCAACAAAAGGAATAAAACAATATATATCCTCACAGATTCCCACAAGCATGAAAAGGAACTATTATAAACTGCTTATGCCGATTAACTTGACAACTTAGATGACATGGAAAACACAGCTTACCAAAACTGAAAATCTTACCACAAAGATGTTAAATATTTGAAGTGGATAGACTAATTAGCCTATTTTGATATTTCCTCAATATGTACACGCATTGAATCATCAACAAAATATATACAATTGTTATTTGTCAATTAAAAATATAAGGAAACTTATTTTAAAGGAACTGGAGAAAAAAAAAGAAACAACATCTGAAGGGTCTTGCTATTGCTTACCTAGGGTGATGAACGAGTTCCAGTATCTTCATTTGGTTGTTATACATTTGTCAAACTCATATAATTACATATTTAAGATAGAAAAATTTCACTGTCTGTAAATCTTACTTCACTTTTATAAAAATAAAATATGGTGAAGGCAAAACACCCAACATAAAGCCTGGTGCCTTGTATCAGCTTATGAATACACCGTAGCTCTTGCTATTATTAATAGTGTCAAGGCCCAGCGTACAAAATGAAGGCTTGGAGGCTTGTCCAGGCCCCTGGGATACTGGAAAATTTCAGCAAATATGTGTGACATTCAGAGTTTTGAAACCGTAACAGCTCAACATTTTTCATTGAGAAGATTAGTTTGCTGGGAGATAGGTTAGACAGGTGAATGAAGAGCGAACTGTCCATCATGGAGGTAAACAGGCTTCCGTGGGAGAGTGGAAGTAGAAAGACCTTGTCTCTTCTCCATTATTGCATTTCTTGCAAAGGACCAAGTTCACAAGTGCCTTAGTTCCAACAAAGGGCTCCATAGCTTCAGGCATCTTGCTAAGGAGTTGTGCTCAGAAGCAGTAAATAGGGCATTGGAAGAGTAAGACACCTAGCCCCTTGCAGACAGGAGAAACGTTCCCCAAGGGGCTCTCCGCACACCTGAGAGTCCACATTTTGTATCCCTGCTCTGTGTGATGCACTGAGGACACTTACCTGATATAACCAGGCACAGGTGGCCACTTTCAGCTTAACAAGCTTCATGTAATATGAATTATGATATGAAACACTCCTCAGCAACATCACAGGCATCTGAATGCATCCCTCCGCACGCTTATCCTTCACACAAATTCCCCCTGGAGCTGTTTTCAGTTGGCCAATAGCCCAAAGGAAGATGTCAGGGGAGAGTCAGTCCAGAGTCAGCAATCCCTGGATTTATGGCCACAGGGTCAACACCAAGCTTCAGAAACAGGCTCAAGTGCCCTAGAATCCACTTGGAGGGACTGATAATAGTACCAGATCACTCTGGGGAGGTAACAATAGTCCCCGAGTGCCTTTCTCCAAAGTAAACTTTACATACGGTGAAATGCACAGATCTTAAGTGTTTGACTATGTGCACGTCCTTATATATACATAAAGCCAACACTGAGATCATGAGCCCCTTCAAAACCCTATAGACTCATGTTTTTGGGCAATGTTGCACCATACGTGAAAGCATGGTTGCTCATGAATCAGGTTTGTTTTCTACAACTCTAACAACATTGAAGGGCAACATGGAAAAGTTTATGTCCAGCACAAGGACTGCAGTTTTATTTTTTCATCCAAGGCAACTTTGATGACTCCCATTAAAGGTTTCTACTCAGCAATGTTCTCAGAAATCACTGTACATTCAGATCACCTGGGAAGCTTTCAAAACTACAGCTGCCTGGGTCTCACCCCTAAAGATTCTGATAGCACGGATGGGATGGGCTCAGGTGTGGTAATTTTACATTTTTTTCTCAGGTGATTCTAATCTGCAGCCAGCGTGCACAACCCAGCTGTATAAAAACCCCCAGCCTAAAGAAGGCAGAGCAAGGGCTGGGAACAGAAAGCTCCAGTCCCAGCCTAGGCTCTGCCTGATTGCCTGTATAACTAAGAGTTTTCTGTTCCTCAGTTTTCTTATCTGTACAAAATCATAGCGTTGGATCCCATCAGCAATTTTCTACCCATTACAAAGGTTGTCTGTGCTGTGAGACTTAAAAACATGACAGCCCTGGGACACCATTATGGAAAAAGGAGAAATCAGGAGCCACCGTGATTAAGCAGAAATGGCAAGCCCTGGTCCCATGTTTCCCTTCGCCTTCCCCTTCCCATTTTCCTTGGAAACATTTTTGCAGGTTCTAGAGCCCTTAGAGAGTCACTGCCTTATAGCTCTAAAGTCCTTGTCACATTGTCACTAAGCATTTTCTTCCACCGGTGGGGTCCCTCTTATGAAATGGGAACATGCATCTCCGGCCCACCTCACATGGTCACACACATCCAATCTGCAGTGAGACCAGGCTGACATCTGCAGCCAGGAGTTGGCATCTCTGACTACCTCACTGCATTAGTCTGTTTTCACACTGCTGTAAAGAACTTCCCAAGACTGAGTAATTTATAAAGGAAAGAGGTTTAATTGACTCACAGTTCATCATGGCTGGGGAAGCCTCAGGAAGCTTACGATCCTGGTGAAGGAGATGAAACAAGGCATCTTCTTCACAAGGCATCAAGAGAGCACAAAGGAAGAGCCCCTTATAAACCCATCAGATCTCGTGAGAACTCACTATCACAAGAACAGCATGGGGGAAATGGCCCTCGTGATTCAATTACCTCCACCTGGTCTCTCCCTTGACACATGGGGATTATGGAGATACAATTCAAGGTGAGATTTGGTGGGGCCGAAAAGCCTAACCATATCACTAACTGCAGATAAACAAGAGACTTCTCTTCTTTCCTTTCAGTGACACTCGCAAGCCATACTCAGAAGGTGCTTAAAAAAGGAAGACAGGAGTTGTCTGGAAGTCCAGTAAGGACACGAAGGTGGCCTTTCTAGGCCTGCAGTGAGGTTAGCTTGGCTCTGGCCAGAAGAGGTGAGGAGGAAAAGTCTTTCTTTGTGGCCCAGTGAGGCCTCTCTTGCTTGTGTCTCATTGAGAGTGTGAAAGTACTCAAAATCAAAATAGAGTCACTTGTGTTTAAAAAAAAACCTGAACGAGAGAGCCATGGAAGGCCATAAAGAGAAGAGTTCTTGTGCATAAAGGCCTGATGACAGGAACCGTCACAAAAGACTGCAAAACCCACAACCTTGCCCAGAGGCCCTTATAACTTTACACACAAAAACTAGTTCTGCAAGGACGCCTGCCCAGCCACTGCCTGTCCAACCTTGGACTGGCATCACCCTTGCTATTCATCCTCGCAGCCAAGGATAAGCATCTGAAAACAGTTATGTAATCCATTTCGTCTTTCCTTATAAAAGCCGTTGTCTTTTTTGACCTCCCTGAATACGTACATTACTAAGGTGATCATATTTCTGTCGCAATGACCTATTCTCAAGCAAATACCATTGTCTTTCAGAGAGCCTCCTTCTGTTACTTAGATTGACAGAAGGTATGTTCAAGCTCTGACCCAGCAAGTCAAACTCTTATTTATCATACAGAATGTCCACACTTGCGTGCAAAGGGAACATGCAAAGATACCCACTGCATCACCCTGGCCTATCCCCCATCACCACCCTCCCACACTTACCGTGCTTTCTCCACCCTGGGCCTCCGTTGTTCTGGAGCTTGAGAACTCTTCCCTCCTCTCCAGGACTAATTGACACCCCTCAGAGTTCATGTGTCACTTCCTCCAGGAAGCCCTCCCTGATATCCCTATAAGGCCATAGCCAAGGACACATCCAACCTACAGGGAATCCTGTGAGAGTTAATCTGTGACTCCCTGTCTGGTTGGAAAATTAGAAAGGGCATTTCCCTGGGCCAGCACAGTGCTGAAGGTTTGCAGCCTGCGGAGGGGAAGGGGTGTCCCCTGTCAGGCAGGCACAGTTCTCCACTCGAGTGCACTTTGGTCAGTGAAGTGTGGACTAGATTTCAGGTCCCTCTCACTGTACCCCACAAATACAGGGAAATGAAATCAGACATTCTTACATTATCATGAAAATGAAACACAGTGAGAATTTAAATAACAAAGGATTCACACATGCACATATACATACATGCACACCACCAGCATCTTTTTCAAAATAGAATGCCCCTTGCATTTTTTTTTTTTTTTTTTGAGAGAGTCTCTGTCACCAGGCTGGAGTGTAGTGGCCTCCTCTCGGCTCACTGCAACCTCCACTTCCCGGGTTCAGCCGATTCTCCTGTCTCAGCCTCCTGAGTAGCTGGGACTACAGGCATGTGCCACCACACCCAGCTAATTTTTGTATGTTTTAGTTGAGACGGAGTTTCACCATGTTGGTCAGGATGGTCTCGATCTCTTGACCTCATGATCCACTTGCCTTGGCCTCCCAAAGTGCTGGCATTACAGGTGTAAGCCACTGTGCCCGGCCCTTGCACAGTTCACAAAGCAGTGGGTCTTGGTGATCTTCCCATATCGGCAAGTAAAGATGGATCTCGTTTCAGGGTGCTTATTTATATGCCTCACTTCATTCTGAATTTATTCACCCTGTCTCCTATCCACGGACATGCAGAGGCTATCACAGACCATGCTGCAATGAATATTGTGAAATATGCATCTCTGCATACATATGTGAGCATCTCCTTAAGATAAATGACTAGAAGCAGAATTTCTGGGCCTAATTATGCACACAGCTGTAAATGAAGCAACAGTAGCCAAAGTCTTTAACACTAAGCCACTGGTTTGATCCACACACTAATGTTTTGTTTGCGTGTTTATACATGCACATAAGTGTGTATGCATCCATAGATACACTTACATAGACACAATTTATTTTATCTTTCCCACGGGTCCTAACACCGAGGTGCCTGTGATCATAGCACACTAAGAATGGAGTGATCTCTCAGGAACGGGAACGTGGCTGCCTCCTAGGGCTCACAGCGCCCATTTCCACCTTCCTAAAAGGCCGGGGCATTCTTCCTCTCTGTTTCATCTTCCACCGCTGGCTTAATGTCTTCAAAAATCACTCTCCCTTTTCACAGGACTTCTTGATCTTAAGCTGTCTTGCCTCCCTTTACTCTATAGACTCCCATTTCCAAAGGAGAACAATAACTGCATGAAAAATGCTATAAAAGTTTCAGGAGGGAGCAGGTGGAGAAGAAAGGAGGAAAGGAACAGGGAACTCTCATTTGAGAAGGCTGGCATGAAAGGAAAAGAAAGGAGACTCCAGCTAAAAGGCACAGCCGGGGCAGGTGAACTGGGTGTTTTTCAAGCTAGGGACACCTGAACCTATTCAAGTGCAGAGTGGAGAAGAACCAGGAGGACAGGGCATGCAAGGGGCCAGGGACCACGGAGGAGGGGACACTCTTGCCCACCTATGCCGTGTCCTGCCTCAATGGGCTGATTCCAGTTGTCCTCAGAAAGAACTCACATCCGCCTCGTTTGGGAAGTCCCCCGGCCCTCCTAACCAGAGTTAGCACCTCTGGTTAAACTCCGTTTATTCATTCATTCATTCCTTTACTCATTCATTTATTCAAATTACACATGTGTATTGAGCACCTGCCACTGTTCTGGATGCTGATATTATCAGTGCAGTGCCATTACACATGGAAATTAGACATATACAAAGGTGAAGCACCTCTCAGTCAGGGACGAATAGCAAGTGGGGTAAGATCCTGGCAGGGCGGGCTGGGGTGTGGGAAGAACACAGGGTTTGGAATCAGAAAGACCTAGCCTTTGCTCATCCAACAAATACTGGCTGGCACTAGCACAGTGGCAAGGTGTGGTGGGCACTGACGATTCCAGAAGTGAGCTGGCCCTTCCCCACTGCATGGGCTTCAAGTTATGGACACACGCAAAGACAAAACGGCTGGACGCCTGCAAAAAGACATGGCGAAGGTTGACAGGGACAGAGTGAAGAGGCGAGAGGGCCATTCAGAAAAGAGTAAACAAGGAAAGATTCCATGAGGGGTGACTACTGCAGTGACATCAGAACAACTAGGGGACACCGCCTGCTGAAGCTTCTTCTGAGAAAAGCACTCCAGGAAGAGACAACAGCGAGTGCAAAGGCCCTGCTGTAAGAAGCCAGGTAGCAATGTTTGCTTCCAGAACTAGATGTGGGTACACGGGCTGCAGGGAGTGAGGCCGTGCAGCCATCAAAGAGGCAGGAGGGAAGAGTGTGGAGGGCAGAGATGATGAGTGAGGAGAGCACATGGGGTCCCGCAGGCTGCTGTGAGACGGGGCTTGTACTCCAGTGTCAGCGGCAGGTGATGAAGGATTTCGGAGCAGAGGAGGAAGGTGTCGATCTCATCTACGTTGTAAAGGACCACGCAGGCTGCCGTGCTGAGAACAGGCTGTAGGGGTGAGTTGGGAGGTATCTTGTTCCTGATCTATGGTGGCATTGAGTTCTGAGAGTGTCTGATTATTAAACACCAGCCTTTCTAGACGTGGAGCTCCAAGGTAGCCAGTGCGTCCCGTTCATCTCAAATTCCTGACACTCAGGACACTGATGGCCAGGTGGTGAATCTAGGTTGAAGCTTTGCTAAAGGAGGGAGAGAGGAAGAAGACAAGGGCTCCAGGGAGTCAGTAAAGGGCAGGGTCAGCGGCATTGCATTTGTTTCTTAAATTCTGTTTGGATCCGCCTGTGGACTTACCTTGCTTATCTGGCACGAGACAAATGGATGGCCATTTAGCTAAAACTCACTTCCATCTTGGTCAAGATCAGCAGATAGCAGCAGAAACTATTGCCAAGGAATGGCTCCTTAACCAAGCTCCAGCAAGCATGAAAAAACTCAATTCAACAACCATTTGTTAAGAAAAACCTGATCATGATGGAAGAGTGTGGCATGGCCCTTCCCATCTCGAAGTTCACAGTTTAATTGCAGAGGGTAAGGACAGATACAGCCACCATCACACAGTCACAGCATCAGTCCTTCCACTCACCAGGTATACCAGCGTCACAAGCATCAGAAGAAAACCACACACTTTGCTTTAGGGAGTAAGGTTTGTGCATTTTAATATTTTTCTTGATATATCTGTGCTTCAGCGGGAGGCAGAGGGACTGGCATTGAATACCTTGAGAGAGAGTCTGAAAAAATTTGAGACTCTCTCTTCCAAAAACTGCATGTTATGGCCACAGACTTTGCATAGCATTTCCGAAGGCATCTGAAGTCCTTCTGTGGACCTCTGGTGAAGAACGTATTCCTCCAGGACATTAAGGCAGAAAAACTGTGGCAGTCAACAGAATCCACGGTGCAATTTCCCAGAAACACAGTGTTTTCTGGTGGGAACTGAAAGAACATATAGGCCTTGGCTAAACAGACCAGCGAAATAGCAGGCTTGACTTTGGTTTAATAGATGCTTTGGAGAGCTGACCTCTTTGTTTGATGGAGAAATCCTCTTGCTTCCCTCTGGTAAGGCTAAAACACACACCTTAATGTCAGAGCTGAAGTCCCTGGGCGCGGCTGTCTAAATTTCAGCGACTAAGCTCTGCGTAGGGAAGGAGTATGCATCCACACCGACGGACGGATGGCATGGTCCTACAGTGTAAATGGTCAGTAAAGGGAAAGTTCACAGTTCAGCTCCACCAGGCACACTGAAGAGGATAGGGAGGCTTAATTTTCATAATTCACAACTGGAAAGATGAGAAGATGTATTTTTTTATTTACATGAAAGCTCAGAGTCTAGAGAACACAGAAGACCAAGACACAAATATACTAGGAAGGCCCTACGTGTCTGGATCTTTTGTTCTCTTTATAATGACTGCAAGTTCGTCGATAATTCTCACTTTAAAAGGTGGAAGCTAATTCCTCTCACCTCAAGTATGAGACATACTTAATGCTTTGCTTCTAACAAATAGAATGTAGTAAAAGTGACATGTGTGACGTCCAAGATTAGAAACTAAGGGACGTTGTGGGAGCTTTATCTCTTATATCTCTCCCTCTCCCCTCCTTGTTCTCTCTTGGGGAAGTTGCCAGTCACCATATTGTAAGGACGCTCAAGTAGCTCCGTGGACAGGTTCACGGTGCTGTGGAGCTGAGGCCCCCAGCCTACAGCCCTGCGAGGGAGTCCTAGTGGAATTGAGCCTCCAGAGGGCTGCAGCCCCAGACAACATCCTGACTGCAGTCTCCTGAGAGGCCCTGAGCCTCAATCACCAGCTGAGCCACTCCCAAATTTTTGGCCCACAGTAACTGTCAGATAAGAAATGTTGGTTCTTTAAAGTAACCGAGTCCTTTAAAGTAACTGAGTCCTACAGTGGTCTTTTTTTTACACAGCAATAGAACGTTCACTCTCAAAATCCCTCTCTTGGAGGCAGAATCCTGCTCTTTCTGAGCATTTGCTCCATGCTGGACCCTGTACCAAGTATTGTACGAAATGCTTCTTTTCGTGACAACTCTCCCATGTAGGCAAAGTTAGACCCATCTTAGGATGAGAAAACTGAGTCTATGTGATGCCCAGAAACATGCCCAAATATCATAGCCCTCTGGCTCAGAGCCTGATTGCAAACTCATGACTCTCATAAAAAATCTCAAGGGTTCTATTTCTTTGCTTGATGGTTGCACTTGGCTTATTTGCCCACAGGAGAGAAAAGATTGGATCTGCCTTGCACTTTCCTTCATCCTCAGTGCCCAAGTAATATGGGAGGCATCAACATGCCTGAAAGAATGGATTCATGGCACAGGTAAGTGGTGGAAACAGAGCTGGCACCACACGACCTCCTCCAGCCAAGGGTTTTCCTGCCCTCAAAATTAACTCCACATGAGACCTAGATTTGTTAGCAAAGGAAGAAGTGGGATTAGATGCAAACAGAATCCAGTAGCAAGGAGCACTCAGGATGAAAGGAAGTAGATGGGTTCAAGAGCTGTGCTCCCGTGGGCAGGTGACGGCCAGTGCCAAGTCTCCTGAGTAAAAGCTCATTGTGTCAGTGAGGTGTGCCTGCAAGGAATGGACCCTGGGTACCTCCTTTCAGCCACACTGAGCTAATCCTGGGGATATAGTGAGGAGCAAAAGGAAAGGAGGGTTGAAACCAAGAGCCACTCCTCTCTCAGGGGAGGACTTCCCACCTGTCTTCCCACTCTCTGTCCCCACTCCCCTCCATCTGTCAGGGACTCCCTTTCTTCCCCCTGTCTTCCCTATCAACATTGTATTAAGGTTTTCAGAGGCTCTAAGGACAGAGAAGACTAAAGTGTCCCCATCGGATTCATAAATCAAATTAAATCCCTCCAATAAACTGTAAAGTAAGGTTAAAACAGCCAACAAAGAGCTCTGATTCTTTTCATAAGACTCACCTGGATGCATTTTTGAAAATTCTAATATCTTTTCTCTTTTTCAACAAGTGCTTATAGCATAATGACAGCTAACACATCAATGGACACTATTTTAAGTCCTCACATGTATTAACTCAGTGCTTGCTCCTAACAGCTTAGGAAATGGGGGCTATTATTTGCATTTTCAGATGTGGAAACCAAGGCACAGGGAGGTTAAACAACCGGTGAGTGGCAGAGCCACGACCAGACCCCCGCAGCCATGCTGTGGGGGAGGGCATGCTCTTGACCACCACTCTGGGCCCACTGCCCTCCCCTGGCCTCCCCCTCCACCACCCTCCCTTCCTTCCCAGTCGGGATTGGAAGCCCAAAACACTGTTTAAAATGTGAGAAGTCAGAAGTTTGAATTGCTCTGGAGATCCAGGGGGCCATCCTCCGAGTGTCAGCTGTCTAGCAGCAGCGAAGGCACCAGGGGATGCTCGACTGCTTCTTCCTGCCACCTGGAATCTCCTTCCACATGAGACATGGCCTCAGCAGACATTTATGGAGGGCCTCCCCTGTGCCGGCAACTGTGCTAGGTGCTTCACTGAAACAAGCCCCCTGCCCTCCAGATGGTATTGAAGGATGAAGATAGTGCGTCAGTCATCGCCAGTCATGAGACAGATGTCTCAGGCAACCCCTGTGGGCCTGGAGGATTTACATCTCTAGAGGAAACGGCACATGGTTATCCTCCTTTCTTAGGAGCAATGGGCAAAAGACAGCCCAGAAGCAAACACTGGACACAAAGGGAATGTTTTCTGTGCAGGAGCAGGTGGACAACTCTGGGGAAGAGTAGTCATCAACACTGGACAGGGAAAGGTGGGTCCTGGCGCACAGAAACCGACTCCTCATGTATTGCATCCTAAAAACAAACTCATCTGGTGGAAGTTGCATTTCACCCCAATCATCCGGGCAGACCACCCAGCCGCCCGCTACAGCAGCCTGAAGGACAGACGTTTCTGGCATTCGGAGCTATGAAAGAGAGGTGTGGGAGCACTCAGCAGAGAAGACTTGAGGTACCCCATGGGAAAAGGGGAACACTATAAAGGACTCCACCAAGGCTCCTTGTCACTGACTCAGGACTGAAACACCGCCATTGCTCATGGCAACTCGTGTCTTTGAGTTCCTTTCACACTCTGACGTTCTGTTTTAATAAGTGAAATTCTGACTCTATGCCTGGCTAAGGATGTTGAAGATGGGTTATTGGAGGGCAAATTAACTTCACCAAACACTAAAGGAAGAGTAAAGATGTGGGGCATGGGGGTGGTCAAGAGAAGAGCGAGATGGCCAGTGGAGGTCTAGGCTGGGGAGCACGGGCCACATCTAGGAAACAGGTGTTCAGGATGAGACAGAGCACATGTCCATATGACACCTCCACCACTCGCCCAAACATGGCACCTTTCTAGGGGATTTTCTCAACAAACCCTTCTGCATAAAAGTAGTCACTGTCCATGCAAGTGAATAGCAGAAGCATAGGAGTCACACCCGCCAGCCTTTTCGTTCAACCCCCAAACTGCAACTCCAAGACCTTGGCATCCTAGCTCTGAGATGTCCCAGGAATGCATCCGTCCCTCCCTTTGCCACTGCCACCATCATTCCCTTCCCAACGGCATTCAAACTGGTCCCCTGCCTACTCCGATCCACTGTCCTGGGAGGAGCCAAGAGGTTTTCCATTCATGCACCTGACCCTGTCCTTCTCCGGCAGAAACGTTCCTGTCTCTCATTGCTCGTGAGATCTGAGATGCAGCCAGGATGTCCAAGGGGTGAGAGGGCTGAGTGATGCACCGTAGATGGTAGGAGGTTCTGCAGGGAGCACTGCTCTGATGGGGAAAAGCTTGCTTAGTCCTATCATGGGAGGGGGATTTCTACTGTTGGCAATCAGTGAGTTAAGTTGGGAAGGAGAGATAGGTTCTACCTCCCAGCCTTTTTGGTCTTGCACTACTTGGGGGATGCTTAGAGTGAAGTGTACGATTTCCTGTCATTGCACTTTCCCCCTAGGCCTACCCTCCAGCACAGAGTGATCTTCTTCCACTCCCAGACTGCAAGCTTTGGCCTCTCCCACTCTACTCCCCACAGCTGCTGGAGCAATCAATCATCCTTCGTGGTAGGTCCGGCTTCAGTGTCACAGCCTCAGCTGAGCTTTCCTTGGCCTCCTGGCTGCACCAGACCTTGAGTTATTTGCATTGGTAGCACCTGCCCTTTCTTCCCCTCTGCAGCACTTTTCCCAGTTTTATTTCACAGTTATGGGTGCGTTTTTAAATTAATGCCCCTGAGCCAGGCGCGTTGGCTCATACCTGTAATCCCAGCACTTTGGAAGGCCAAGGCAGGAGGATCGCTTCAGCCCAGGAGTCTGAGAGCAGCATGGGCAACATAAGGAGACCCTGTCTCAAAAAACAAAAAACGCCTCTCCCCCACTGGACTATACACACCGCAAAGGTAGGAATGAGGTTCGTCTGGTTCACAACAACAAGGCCAGGCCCAGAGTGAGCTGAAGACAGGGCCAGTGATCATGCATATATTCTGGAATATCCTGGAGGGTCACTGTTGAGTGCCAGGGCCTTGACATGACCACACGTGACATGTGGCATCAGGGGAAGACAGGGATTCTGTCACGAGGACCCTCGCAACTTCTCTCTACATAGCTTAGGCTTGGCGGAACAGGCAGCTCTTGTGCCTGGGTTGGGGACCCACAGCTCTCTGGAATCTAAGAATAGGGCAGAACAGAAGGGCACCCTGCCATTATCCAAATGGTACCATCTTAGTGCTGGCTCATGGTGAAGTAAGTGAAAAAAATCGAAATCACAGGCCAATTTGCCACGCATTCAAAGTGGGATGCAGGCTACCGAAGTGATAGATGCAGGCATAGGATGGAGGCGTGGCCCGGCCTCAGGTTGGAGACAATGAAGTCTTGATAACCTACCCTGTTACCATTGTTCAGTGTCAGGGCCGTTTCAAAGGCCAATAAGCTCTCCTTCTACATTCTCACTGAAGCTGTAATTTGGAGATATGTTCCTTTTGTTTGAACTTTCAAAAGGAAAAATAACATAAATTAGGATATAAATTCTAGAAGCTGTGAACTTCCTCCAGGGTTGATAAGGGCTTTCAATGAGTGTGTGAGGGAGGCACTGCTGTTTTCGAGAGGAGAAAACTAAAGCTTCAGGAGTGTGAGAGACTTCTCAGCTGCGGAGCTGGTAGTTGGCAGGACAAGGACTCGCCCTGCAGGGCATCCAGGGCAGAGCAGGTCTGCTGCTGCCCTGTGCTGGTGCTGAGGAGCCCGCAGTCCAGAGAGGGAGACCAGAGGAAGCACAGTTACTGACGCTTCTCCCCCAGCGGTTGTCTGTCGGGAGTCGGAGGGTGGGGTTACTACCTTGGAATTGCTGGATTTTTAGCAGCATTCCTGGTTTCTATTCATTACATGATTTCACCTCCAATTGTGACAACCAAAAACATTTCCAGACATCACCTAAGTTCCCGGATAAAGAGGAGTAAAATGTATGCAAAAATCACACCCCACTGTGGGAGATGAAGGAGTCATAAGTTGAAACAAACCTCTAGGGTTTTCCACAAAACAGCCCCTTCTCGTTCTCCCTGATACAGCTGTTTTGAACTTGTGATGGTACACATTTTAACTCAAAATTTGAGCTTTTCACAACTTACTGAATGTTGAAGTGAAGAAACATGATTTTGGGTAAAAAGAGCTATAAAAAGGAAACATTATTTTTTTATATCTGGAACCAATTTCCCAGGGAATCCTCTATGCTTTCAAGAATTCAGCTTAGCAAACTGTTCCTTGGGGCTACTTCCCAAAAGATGTCCATACAGAAATACTCACATGCATTTTTGATGAATCATGCATGCAAATGGTTCTGAGTTTAATGTCCATCTCTTCTGGAAAATAAAAAGTTCATGAAGGCAAGAACGGGTCTGCCTGATTCATCTTCATATACCCCGGGTCTAACCTGGGTCCTTGCATTTGCTAGCACCTCAATAAATATTGTCAAATAAATTTTTGTGTATCAATCCTTACAAAATCCTTCAAAAATTATCAGGGTAATGTACAACTATTATGTATCCATAATAAATGCAAATTTTTTTAATGAAAAATTGAAATCAGGTGCGTTGGCTCCTCAGGTGATCCACCTGCCTCGGCCTCCCGAAGTGCTGGGATTATAGACATAAGCCACTCAGTGTGCCTGGCAAAAAAAATAATTTTTAAAAACTAAATAATTAAAAATGGAATCTTTTCATTACCCAGGGCAACAGATAAGATGTCTGGGAAGGAATACATCTCTTCTTCTGCAGGCTTTAGCCACAAACTCCCAGACAGCTTGGTAATATCAGATTGGATGTCTAAAGCTACAGGAAAAAGATTAGAACTTTCAGAACCAACACAGGAACTCAACAGAAAACCTGAAAGAAACCACACAGCCTTTGAAAGAAGTGGTGGGCAGCAGCCTACAGTGTGAACCAGGCAAAAAAATAACACAGTGCTCAGGAAGGAGAAATCCTTTGCACAACCTCAGCTATTGCCATCGCCTGCATTACCCTGGCTAAACAGGAGATCTTGAGTCTGTCGAGGTGCCCAGCACATTAGGACTACAGCTGGAATTTGAGAAAGCTAACACACTAAGTCTATTTATAACCAAGGAAGTCTCACAAAGTCGATGCCACACCCCTCCCATCCCATTAGAACTGGTGCTGGTTCCCACTGTCGGGAGACTAGAGGACAGGTCTCATCACTGGATCCCTTGCAGACATTTTCCAGCACGAGCCTGGAGGGTGGCAGCCCCTTTGGGTGGCTAGACCCAGGAACAGCAGGGTTCACAGTGGTCTGGCCCTCAGGGACTGCTATTCCCAGGGGTAGAGGGAGTGCACGACATTAAGGGAGCACTCTCTGGGACAAAAGTAACCAGAGTACAGGCCCTGAGTCCCTGAACTTTCTGCCTGTGGGAAGTTTCTTTCAGCAGAAGCACAGGTGCAGTGCTGAGCTCAGTGGGGAAAGTCCTCAGCTCTGCAACAGTCAGGCAGCCCTGGTGCTCATGAAGGATCTTGGATAAGGGGGCTGCTTCTCCCTTTTGCCCACCACTACAGACATAGCTGGAGCATCGCTCATGGGAGCTCCATATGGGTATGTTCATAGACAGTGTTTCTGAAAAGTTTCAGAGTGACTGTGTCTTCACAGGAGGGTGCCCTCCAGGTTCAGGCTTATATGAGAGGTGGAGTCATGATCCGTGTCTACATGGAACATTAGCATTCCTGCAGATGAAAAGAGGTGCTTGTCTGATCTGAGTAGCTGGAACGCTGGGTCAGGAGTGACTGGGACGTGAATAGCCTTCCTGCTGGCCTGGAAGGAGCTGTGGTGGCCCCCTCCCTTCCCCCTGAAAACACCCTGGTGCATTTTACTAAGAGGTTATACAGCCACTTCTATCAAGGCTAGGACCTCTGCCCATCGCCGGGCTACTGCATTTGCCCACCTGCTTTAGCCACAGCCAGTTTTTACCCATGGACACCTCTCACTAGCCTAAAGTCTGAACTGTTCAACCCAGTGAGTAAAACATGGGAGCAAAAAGAAAATTTAAGTGCATACCACTGGGGAAAAAGATATGTTTCATGAGGCCTCTTCCATTCCAGCCCAAAGAAGACAGCACATTGCAGCACATTGTTACTACAGCCAGCATCTGAGAAAGCAACTGCACAAAGATTCTCTATAACCAAGGAACTCTTACAGAGTCTTCACCACTGAAAACACCCAAATCCTAGCTAGGTGACAATAAACTATAGATGTTAAAGTCACATCCCTAAGGGGAAAAATAAGAAATAATTTTTGAAAATCCAGTCAAATAAAAATAAATATTCAAAATAATTAGAAGAAATAATCTAACCAAATGAGAAGGAGTGAGACAAATGATTCTGGCAATATAAAAAAACAGGGTTCTATAGCAGCCCCAAAAGATGACACTAATTCTCCAGCAGTGCATCCAAACAAGATGAAATCTGTGATATATCAGATAAAGAATTCAAAAGGTTGATTATTAAATTACTCAAGGAGATCCAAGAAAAAAGTAAAAACCAATATAAAGAAATTTTAAAAAACAATTCAGGTTACAAATGAAAACTATTCTAAAGGATAGACATTTTAAAGAGAAACCAATCAGAATTTCTAGAAATGAAAGACAGACTGAGCAAACTACAAAATGCAGTGGAAAGTTTTAACAATAAGGATTCTTACAGACTCGAGATAAAAAGGTGGACTAAGATATTTCATGCAAATGGAAATCAAAAGTGAAAAGGAGTAACTATTCTTGTGTCAGATAAAGCAGACTTTAAAGCAATAATGGTGAAAAAAGAAAAAGAAGGTCATTATATAACGACAAGAAGATTGATCCAACAAGAAGATATAACAATTCTAAATACCATACGCTGCTAACTCTGGAGCTCCCAAATTCATAAAACTATTACTACCAGACCTACGAAAAGAGAGAGACAACAACACAACGATGCTGAGGGGCTTCAACAATCCACTGACAGCACTAGACAGGTCATTGAGGGAGAAAGTCAACAAAGAAATACTGAACTTAAACTGCACCCTAGAACAAACGGACCTAACAGGTATGTACAGAACATTCTGCCCAAGAACCACAAATTACATATTCTTCTCATCAACACATGGAAAATTCTTCAAGATAGACCATACGATAAGTCACAAAGCAAGTCTCAATACATTTTTAAAAAGTGAAATCATATCAAGTATCTTCTCAGACCACAGAGGAATAAAACCAGAAATCAATTCTAAGAACCCTCTAAACTGTAGAAATACATGGAAATAAAAAAATATGCTCCCAAATGATTTTTGGGTTAAGAATGAAATCAAGACAGAAGTTTAAAAATTTTTTCAAAATGAAAACAGTGACACTACATATCCAAACCTCTGGGATACCACAAAAGCAGTGCCTAGAGGAAAGTTTATGGTGCTAAACATCTGCATGACAAAGTCTGAAAACTCACAGACTGACAACCTACGATCACACCTCAAGGAAGCAGAGAAACAAGAACAAATCAAACCCACAGCTGGCAGGAGAAAAGAAATAACAACGATCAGAGAAGAACTAAATGAAATTGAAGCCAAAATCTATGCAATGAAATAAAAAGTTGGTTTTTGAAAAGATAAACAAAATTGATAGAACACTACCTAAATTAACCAAGAAAAGAAGAAGATATAAATAGCTTAACTAGAAATTAAAATGGAGACATTATAACTGACACCACAGAAATACCAAAGATCACTCAAGACTTCTGTGAATGCTGCTGTGTGCACGAACTAGAAAATCTAGATAAAATGGATAAACTCCTGGAAATAGACAATGCCCTTAGCTTGAATCAGAGAAAAAGAAATAGAAATCCTGAATAGACCAATAACAAGCAGTGAGAATGAATCAGTAATAATAATAATAACTAATAGTAACTACTAACAGAAAAGCCCAAGGCCAAATAGATTTACAGCCCATTTCTAGCAGGCATTCAAAGAATTGGTACCCATTCTACTGAAACTATTACAGAAAGTTGAGAAGGAGAGAATCCTCTGTAACTCATTCTACAAAGCCAGTATCATTCTGATACCAAAGCCAGGAAAGGACATCACAACAACAACAAAAGAAAACTACAGACCGATATCCCAGGTGAAAATAGACGGAAAAATCCTCAACAAAATATTAACAAGCCAAATCCAACAGCATATGGAAAAACTCTTTCACCATAATGAAGTGGATTTTATCACGGGGATGCAGTAACAGTTCAACATATGCAAGTCAATAAATGTGATTCATCACAAACACAGAATGAAAAACTAAACCATGTGATAATTTCAATAGAGGCAGAAAAAGCATTCAATTCAGTCCAGCATTCTTTTATGATAAAAACCCTCAACAAATTAGGCATAAGTGGAACACACCTCTAAATAATAAAGGCTATATATGACAGATCCACAACTAACATCGTGCTGAATGGATGAAAGCTGAAAGCATTCCCCCTAAGAACTGGAACAAGACAGGGATACCCAGTTTCACACTCCTATTCGACATCTTGCTGGTAGTCCTAGCCAGAGCAATCAGGCAAGAGAAAAAAAAAAGTAAAAGGCATCCAAACTGGGAAAGAGGAAGTTAAGTTATCTCTCTTTGTCCATAATATGATCTTAAACCTAGAAATCCCTAAAGACTACTCCAAAAGACTCATAGATCTGATAAATGAATTCAGTGAAGTCACAGGTTACAAAATCAATGTACACAAATCAGTAGCACTGCTATACACCCACAATGTCCAAGCTGAGAAACAAATCAAGAACTCAATCCCTTTAAAAATAGCTACAAAAATAAAATAAAATACCTAAGAATATATTTAACCAATGAGGTATTAATAAAAGATTTCTACCAGCAGAATAAAAACACTGCTGAAAGAAACCACAGATGACACAAACAAATGGAAATACATCCCATACCTATGGATTGAAAGAACCAATATTGTGAACGTGACCATAGTGCCCAGATAAATTTACAGATTCATTGCAACTGCTATCAAAACACCAACATCATTTTCCACAGAATTAGGAAAAACAATCCTGTAATTCATATGGAACCACAAAAAAAGCCTGAATAGCCAAAGCAATCCTAAACAAAAGAACAAATAGGGAGGCATCACGTTACCTGACTTCAAACTATACTAAAAGCCTATCATAACCCAAACAGCATGATACTGGTATAAAAATGATACCTGGACCAATGAAACAGAATAGAGAAGCCAGAAATAAAGCCAAATACTTACAACCAACTGATCTTTGACAAAGCCTACAAAAATACAAACTGGGGAAAGAGCACCCTATTTAATAAATGGTGCTGGGAATATTGGATAGTCACATATAGAAGAATGAAACTTGATCCCCCTCTCTCACCATATACAAATATTAACGCAAGGAGAATTAAAGACTTAAATCTAAGATTTGAAACCATAAAAATTCTAGAAGAAAATCTAGGAAAAACTCTTCTACATGTTGGCCTAGGCAAAGAATTTATGACTAAAACCCCCAAAAGCAAATGCCACAAAAATAAAAATAAATAAATGGGACCTAAATAAACTAAAAAACCTTCTTTACAGCAAAAGAAATAGTCATCTGAGTAAGGAGATAACCTACAGAGTGGGAAAAATATTTGCAAATTATGCATCCAACAAAGGACTAATATCCAGAATCTACAAGGAACTCTAACAAATCAGCAAGAAAAAGATAACCCCCATTAAAAAGTAGACACATAACATAGATATTTTTTAAAAGAAGATATACAAGTGGCCAACAAACATATGAAAAAATGTTCTATATCACTAATTATCAGGGAAATGCAAACCACAATGAGATACCACCTTTCTCCAGCCAGAATAACCATTATTAAAAAGTCGATAAACAATAGATGTTCTCAGGAAAGTGGTGAAAAGAGAATGCTTGAACGCTGTAGGTGGGAATGTTAGTACAATGTCTATGGAAAACAGTACGGAGATGTCACAAAGAACTCAAAGAAGGCTTATTTCCCTCATATTGACAACAAAATTAACACATACTGTCACTATAGATGCCCAAGAAGTAGAAACTGTGTGGACTATCTTGCCCACTATAATCCTAATTTTAATTGCCTCCCATCCCTACGTATCCTGTATGTAACAGATGAAATTAACAATCCCTCTCTCACTGTCAAAACAATTGGCCACCAATGATATTGAAGCTAGGACTATATAGATTATGAAGACATAGGCTTCGATTCTTACATAGCCCCTACAACAGACCTAAAACTAGAATAACTATGACTCCTCAAAGTTGACAATTGAGCAACTCTCCCAAAAGAAAACCTTATTAGCATATTAGTCTCATTGGAAGACGTTCTGCACTCATGGACTGTCCCATCACTGGGCTTCAAGACAGATGCAGTTCCTGAGCGCTTCAATCAAACTATCCTAACTGCCACATGACCAGGCCTTTACTATGGCCAGTGCTCAGAAATGTGATCCAGCAATCCCACTACTGCGTTTCTACTGTAAGGAAAATAAGTCACTATACCAAAATGACACCAGTGTCTGTATGTTTATCACAGCACAATTCACAATTGCAAAGATATGGAACCAACTGAAGGGCCCGTCGACTGATGAGTGGATAAAGAAAACATTACACACACACCATGGACTACTACTCAGTCACAAGAAGGAGTAAAATAACGTGCAGCAATTTGGATGGAACAGGAGGCCGTTATGTTAAGTGAAGTAACTCAGGAATCAAGAACCAAAAATCACATGTTCTCACTTGTAAGTGGGAGCTAAGCTATGAGTATACAAAGGCATACAGAGTGGTACAATGCACACTTGAGAATCAGAAAGAGGAAGGGAAGTGAGGGATTAAAAACTGCCTGTTGGATACTATGTATACTACTTGAGTGGCAGGTGCACGAAAATCCGGACTTCACCAATACACAGTTCATCTGTGTAACAAAAAACCACTTGTTCCCCTAAAGCCATTGAAATAAAAAAATAAATAAATAAAACAAAATAAAGAAAAGCCAAAAAAAATCATCAAAATAACAATTATAAATATCTAGGTATCTATACTCGAGAGTCACTATAAAGTGAAAATTTTCAGAGAAAGTGGTGGGAGAACCTCACCAATGTAAAACGTGGATAAATTTAGCTCTAACCTAATGGCCATGTCATTGATTTTTGTCACTCTGTATCTCTTCTATTTTAGAAATAATAGTCATCAGCTTCTGTAATCAAAAGTCTCCCTGTAAATTTAATGATTTGGGGAGTATTGGTTGTTTTTGAAATAACACCTGCAGAACAATCTTTAGAACCTTGATTAATTCTGTCTGACAAACAGGAAAAAAATGAAATACATCTTTTAAAAAGCTGCAGAGTTTTTAGTGTGAATAATCTGCTGAATATTCTAAGAAGGGATTATACTTTTAAATATGTAACGGTACAAATATTAGGGAAGATTGTGTGTTTGCATGTGTACTTGTGTGGGCATGTGCCTTGAAATATACACATTCATGTTTATGTGTGTATTCTGCATGTGTGCATGTTTGTGTGCACGTTTGTGTATTCTGTGTATGTGAATGTTCGTGTCCACGTTTATGTGTGTATTCTGCATATGTGCATGTTCGTGTCCACGTTTATGTGTGTATTCTGTGTATGCGCATGTTCATTTGTGTGCATGTGTATATGTTTACAAAAAAGTAGATAACTAAACTATTGCAGAGAAAATCAGAAAACTTGGTATTTTACAAAACGGATGAACCTTACATTTTTCTATGTGGGCTCCAGAGTCACTATCTGGAGTAACTTATCCAAATGCTGTTTTCAAACCATTGCAAAGAGAATAATATATAATAGTTAAAATAAATGACAGAAAGCCCTTTATAAGCATGGGTACAGCTATTAAATACCCTGGTTGTACATTAATTCTTCCAGGCCACATAGAACCCCACAACATAAACAAGATGCTTGGAGGCAGGGTCACCCACTGAACAGGATGTTCCAGATCACAGGCTTTCAAGAGGGGGAGGCACTTCAGCTGAGACCTGGAGACTGGCAGGAGGAAGGCAGGGAAGTGGCCTCTGTCTCCATGACGCTGTCAGAGCACTGACTTTCTCTCTGCAACACTTAGGCCCATTTGGTGGTGGTGAAGAGTATGGCCCGTGTCCAGAAACAGATGCTCACCGAAACCACCTGATCCTTCACAAAAGTGATCCTGTAGTACAATGGGGTTGGTCCTTCTTCCAAATTGATGTGCTAGGTCAATAGGATTTCTCCGTGGGCAAAACTGGGTCTGCACTCCTCCTTCACGCAATATGCAGAACTCCATTCCAGTGTACTGTAGACCTACCTGTGAAAGGGAAAAATCACAAAACTCGTAAAGGAAAATGTAAGAGAATGTCTTCATGACATTGAATTCATCAATTATTTTCTTTTATTTATTTATTTTAGTTTTTTTTTTGAGACGGAGTCTCACTGTCACCAGACTGGAGTGCAGTGGTGCGGTCTCAGCTCACTGCAATCTCTGCCTCCTGGGTTCAAGCAATTCTCCTGCCTCAGCCTCTCTAGCAGCTGGGATTACAAGCATGCATCACCACACCCAGATAATTTTTGTATTTTTAGAAGAGACGGGGTACACCATGTTGGCAAGGATGGTCTCAATCTCCTGACCTCATGATCTACCTACCTTGGCCTCCCAATGTGCTGGGATTACAGGAGTGAGCCACTGTACCCAGCCTCACCAGGGATTTTCTAAATGGAGCACAAAGAGCACCAATGGTAAACAAACACTAACTGATACAATGAGAAAGGCAGGCAATGCAACCAGAAGCCTTGACTCGGTGCCTTCTGCATTTCCAAATGGCCAGTGAGCATGGCAGGGAGCTTCCCTTCATTTTTTCTCCAGAAAATGCAAACTACAACCATGTAATACCACCGTACACCCATCTGATGAGCTGAAATGAAAAAGACTGACAATTCCAAGTATTGCTGAAGGTGTGGGTCTGTGGAAACTCTGATACACTGTGGGCTGAAATGCAAATAAAAACAGCCCTGGGGGAAATTAACAGTATTTTCCAAATACCCAGTGACCAAGTGAGTCCACACCTGGGTATATTCCCAGTGGAAAGGCAGGGCTGCCTTTACCAAAATCTCTAGAAAAAGTGCTTCACAGCAGCACTGTGTGAACGAGCCCCAAACTGAAAACAATCCCAAGATCCATCACACACGTCGGTATTAGGGAGTACTGCACATGCCCACTTTCGAGTCTCACAACGATGTTGAGCAAAAGGCGGACACAAACCATGTGTACTTTACTAAGTGTGGATTTTATTCATGTACGTTTACAAACAGCCAGAGCAAATCTATGGTTTAGCAATAAAGAGGGGATGCTATGGGCTGAGTAGTGTACCCTCCAAATTCATGTGTCAAAGTCCTTCCTCCCACACTGGTTGGTATTTGGAGATGGGGCTGTTGGGAGGTAAATAGGTTTAGATAATGCCATGAAAGTGAGGTCCTTGTGATGCGATTAGCATCCTTATAAGATCAAAGAGTACCTATTCTGTGTCTCTCTCTCTTCTCTCTCTCTCTGTCTGTCTCTCTCTCTCTGTTTTTCCTGTCATGTGTGGATGCAGAGAGAAGATGGCCATCTTCAAAACAGAAAGGACTTCATCAGAATCCAGCCTTTCTGGCATCTTGAGAGTGAACTTCCAGCCTTCAGAACTGTGAGAAATAAACTTCTGTGGTTTAACTTACTCAGTCTGTGACATTTTGTTGAAGAGCCTGAACAGACTAATCCAGAGGGTTACTCTGAGCAGGAGGTAAAGTCTGGGACTCGGGTAAGTTTTTCTTGATTGGAGGTGGCTCCGTGGCAGCATCAGGGTGAAAATTCACTGAGCTGTGCACTTAAGCTCCATGTGCTTTTGTGCATGTGTGCTGTGTCTCAGTACATAGTTCACATGCACTCGCAGGCACACACACACGTCACCACTTACTAGCCACAAGACATTAGGCAAGTTGATAAAACTCTTTTTCTGTTTCTTCTCCAGTAAAGGGAAACGAAAAGTGTTCCTCCCTCAGAGGTTGCTAATGAGGATAATAGAATTAAGGCACGTAGAGCTCTGAAACAATGCCTAGCACGGAGTAAACATACAACCACTGTGAACCGTTGCTGGTGTTAGGACTGCTGCCTCTCTACAAGTAGATATGCCTGGAGTATACATACATATACATATATGCACGCATGTACGTGGTATATTCTCTCCACCCCATCTCTCTCACACACCTATTTTGGGGTCTGTTTTGTTCACTGCAATAATACCAAATTGGAAGAAAAAAGCCAATCAGTATCTTGTCTCAGACACATCCTTTAACAGAAGATTCCCACACCATTTCACAGTTGCCAGGAATTTCTTCAACAAAGTGAATGCAGAAGTTGTGCCATGGGGCCCAATTGGCTTCTGAACTCAGCTTCTACCCCAAGTCCAAGGAGCCTGAGCCACCTAAGTAACGTCAAGAGGGACTAAGATTCTGGCCATCTGAGGGGGTTACAGAGCTACACAGAGATTCATCTTAAATTCTGATTGAAATTCAGTTTCAATCAGAACACCATTTCTTTATCCGTTTCATGCAATTTTTAAAAAGAAGCATATTTTTGAAATCACCAAATGAAGGTTTCATGGAACGAATATATGATCCACTCTGACCTTAGGCACAATGAACAGATTTTGGCAATAATCAGGGAAATTCACCACAACAATAACATCCAGCCATATTAGAGGGATATCATGGGTTTAATTTGCCTGGAATGCTTGTGCATATCAGACTGGAACAAAAGGTGTGATGTTCATTCCCTGTCTCAGAGCTAAGATGATTATCCCCTGCAGCCCACGCCTCTTATACTTGAACAATGCATGCTTTGTTCTTTTGTCAAATGAGTTGATTTTCTGCAAAATCGAATGTGATGAATTAAGTCATCTCATCTGCTCTCTCTGTCCCCACCTGATTCACGTTGTTGCTAACTCATGGCTTCTGTACTCTGGGAATTCCTTCTCCTGGGGGCAGCGGTCCCATTTGGGAGCCTCCAGCAGGTCCTCTAGCTCTGTCCACCTCAGAAAGCCTCCCATTGTGTGCTCCAGCATCTAGAGGCCCTTGGTGACTCAGTATCAGTGACTGACACTCTATCTCATCAAGACTGGGGTTGCACTGATGTTTGGTTCCAGGTTGCTTCTCACAAGCTGTGATATTTGTTCCACAAGATGTTTATGGAGCAATTAGTGTGAAGCGCAGCTCTCAGCGTGCAGTCCCTGCACAGGGGAGCCCTCCAGCTTAAAACACTGGAGCCTCCAGAGTATGAAAAACAGGAGTGTTTATGAAAACTGGCGGAGCATCAACTGTCTGACTTGAGTTTGGTTTCAATAGGAAATGGGCTTTCTAACTTGGGAGTTCTGAAAGTGCATTCCCAAAGACAGGGTGGGGAGCTGGCTATTGATCCTTTCTTCTTTTACACAAGCACTTCTTCACCGACCAAAGAAATCGACCCTCATCTACTCCTCAGAGCCATTCACTGGCATATCCAGTTCTGTGGTGAAAGAAACAGAGTAGAATGGGCCTTCCCTTCTCAAGGAGCGACAGTGCTCAGAGGCTATGAGAACGTGGCGCTTGGCCTCCCATCCGTCATCTGCACACACAGTGGGCAGCTAGCGGCTGCTGTCACTTTTCTCTTGTCCCTTGCTTCTGGAATCTGTACCTGAGCTCCCATCGACTTTAGACTCCTTAAACTTCCAGTCTAAACATCTGATAAAATGCATTTTTTCATGACTACTTCCAAACAGCAGGATGGCTACTTTTTCCTGCTATACATATGCACAGGGCACCTGCCATGGGCACTGCCTGGGCACTGGGGGACACTGGAGACATGGCGATGACAAGGGAGTCCTTGTTTTCAGGGGGATCTGGGGCTTGTGAAGAAAACAGATCGTTGTCATTGTCATCATCATCATCATCATCACGGTAGTAGAAATAATGCTGATTGGTAATTACTGAGTACGTCTGAGCATCAGCTTATTGAAATAAATAAACCATAAGAGTTGCTATGGTAGAAGGCACACTGGCTTCTAGAAGAGCTAAAGGAGGAATGCTTTGCACTGAAGAGTGGACAAGCAGGGGACGCTTCCCAGAGGAGGGGGTGCCTGTACTAACCCTTGAGAGACAGGCAGCTGCCCAAGGGAATGTCTTGGTTCTCAGGTCCAGAAAAGAGAACCTGGGCCATCATGGGTGTGAGCAGGCTCCGACTTGCATGGGGAGTGTGGGGACTGGTGAGAGAGGAGGCCAAGCACTGGGCAAGCAGCCAGAGGCCCAGTCAGGGAGGCCTCGGTTTGCCACGAGAAACAGCCGAGGGTCAACGGACTGGCCTTGAGGAGATTTGACTGCAGGAAGGACACCTTGAGACATGTCACTCTGGCCACTGTGAGGATGAGTGAAGGGAGGACTCAAGGCTAGGTCAGGGAGCCGTGTCGGCACAATTGACATTGTGCAATAAAGTTTAACTTTAAATTACCTAGCTCTCTTTATTTTTTCAAAACAGTCATAATTTATTTACAAACAAGTGTGTTTTTTTATCATTTTTTCCCCAGAAAATGCTGCAATATTTGCTTAGAATACATGCAATAATCAGTCTGTGCTGAGAAACAATAATTTTTGAAGTAGCTTCCTCTTCTCTCCCTTCTTCTCTGCCACTTAGCCCCTCTCCCTCCCACTTCTCCAATCCAAACCTGTGTGTATGGAATTCTTCCTGGAGTCAGCATGAAATACCAACTGCTAACTGATTAATCTGAATCAGCCACTCCTTCAAAAAACAGGATCAGCATTCCCACCCGCAGTGTCGGACACAGTGGTTGTGGCCGTGGCCGTGGCCGTGGCACACGCCTGTGTGCACCCCGACCTGCACCTTGCCTTCCAAAGTCTCCCCTATGATCACGACCTGAAAGAAAGGCTGAACTAGAAAATGGCAGACTGCCCCAGGGAAGAAGTAAAGGTAAAACATGGAGATCAGACTGGGGAAGGAGGGGAGTAAATGTAGTTAAACACTTAAAATGCCAGGCCAGCCACCTAAGAACCATTGTGGACCAGTCTTCCCCGGTGGAAAGGGTGCCTCAGAACTAAAAGGGAACAATGTTCTGGACACATCAAGGGCTTTGGCTCATTTTTAAGCATATGACAGCCGGGAGTCTAAAATGCTGTTAGACTCGGCACAGTGGGTCATGACTGTAATCCCAGCACTTTGGGAAGATTACATTGAGATGCACCACCCACAGACGTGCAGGTCTCTGCAGGATGGGAAAGCTGCACCTGGGTATGGGGTTATAGGTAGAGCATTGGTTTTTTACCTTTTTTATTTTTTTGAGATGGAGTCTCACTTTGTCCCCAGGCTGGAGTGCAATGGTGCAACCTCAGCTCACTGCAACCTCTGCTTTCCAGGTTCAAGTGATTGTCCTGCCTCAGCCTCCCGAGTAGCTGGGGTTACAGGTGCCTGCCACCACGCCCAGCTAATTAGAGACAGGGTTTCACTATGTTGACCAGGCTGGTCTCAAACTCCTGACCTCAGGTGATCCACCTGCCTCAGCCTCCCAAAGTGCTGGGACTACAGGCATGAGCCACCGTGCCTGGCCAAGGAGAGCTACTGTAAACGACCTTAAAACCAAGTTTGGGCTTTCATGTATCCTGATAGTGGTACTCAGGAACCAAGAGTGTGTAAATGGGGCATCTCTCCACTCTTCATGGCCTCTGGACAGACTGCAGCAAAGAAACAGTCACCAGACTTCCTGGGTTCTAGGCGATCAATCAAGTTTTTTCAAAGGGGTAAAAACAACAAAAAGTCAAAGTAGCTGCAAAACCCTCCCACAGATTCTCTGTTGATGGGTACACGGGAGGAACCAAATGGTGACAACGTATCTTTTTTCTGAGCTACATCATTAGCAAAATTATTTCTTAAATTTTATCTTTTAACTTTTATTTCATGGCGATCAAAAGCTTCTCAAGCACTTCGTAGAGATGGGTTTTGTCTCAGAATGAAATTTCATGCTTCATTATCTTGTGATGATTGTGACATTTAGATGATCATTATTCACTTTTTTTTTTTAATGGGGGCACTGGGGAGAAAGCGATATTGTAAAAACACTGGGTTATTTCCATTAGGGATGGATTCAGAGTGAGTGTTTCTGAAGGTATAGCTATTCCATTTCTGAAGTTGGTATTTATTGAGAGTATTGTTAAACAAAGGTACAAATTAAAAATTCAGAATATATTTTACATAATTAGTATTTTAAAGTTGCATGATTTAAGCACTATTTTAAAGAATGATTTGCTATACTGTAATTCCCACTATAAATCTCTCCTGTAATATATACATTAAAGCACTCTGAGATTGCTCTAGAATGTGAATTACTAAGCGCTGATGAATAATTTTGAATAATGTGACTGCTTTCACCATTGAGTGGAAAATTAAGATTGTGGTATTGCTCTATTTAGAAATGATTGGTTTGTGAGAGTGAAACTAACAGCTGTTGGGCCCCCTCCAAATCACGGTGCTTCCAAGGCAGAGCGGAAACTGGGACTCAAAAGGTTTTTCATGCCCAAATGCTTCTTCGTCGTAAAAAATGTTTTTCTTCCAGTTGCCTAGAATGACCAGTTCCTTGGAAATTATCGAGAAAGGAATGAAAGGTTTACCTTCCAATGTGCTGGTTTGTGGAACGGGTGCTGACCTGGTCGCATAAACTCTAATGGAATGACCTAGTCCAGCTTATGAGAGCAGGGCGTTGACGCCAATGCTGGCAGACAAGGGAGAGCTCGACTCGGTCATGTTTTTTCTAGAACTCAGGAGTTACCTAGTATCCAAGACTTGGTGCTAAAACCAGGAGAGTGTAGAGCAAACCAGGACTGCTGGTCACCCTACTTGGTAATAATAAAGATGATAATGGCAGTATGATGAAGGTTATAATAGTATAATTACAAACAGCAACAGCTCACAGGTGCATGTCACTCACTATGGGCCAATCCGTTCTAAGCATTTACAAATGCTGCCTCTTTCAACCCTAAGGACGTGCTGTAGCTGTTATTGTCCTCATTTTCCAATGAGTTGTGTGGTTCAAGTAAGTTAAGTCACACACTTGAAAAATAAAGGGGTTTTGATTCAACCCCTGACTGTCTGGGTCCCACATCAAGGCTCCTGACTATTCTGCAAATATGAAAACCAGCAAGAACAATAATCATTTATTGAGTGTCTAATGTGAATCAGAGATTATTCTGGATATTTGGCATACTTTACCATTTTTAACATTCACAAATGTTGTTCAAGGTGACTATTTACAGCCCTGTATTACAAATGAGGAAGCTGAGGCTTGGAGAGAAGAGACATTCTACCCACGGTGACACAAGCTCTAACCAGCAAGGCCAGGATTAGAATCTCAGCTCCTTGTCTTGAGCTCTTGAGCTTACAGCTCTTCACTTCACCACTCCGCCTTGCTGTATGTAGCTCTCCAGAGAAAAGACTTCCATATTTGTACTTTTCCTTCTTGTGGGGAATTGACATTAAGGAGTGAGTTGGGATAATTTGACCTTACTAGACTCAGATGGATGCAGCTCTTCCATCTGCTCTTAACTGTTGAGCACTTGGGGTGGCTGGAGCTAGGGAGGTGTCAGGTCCTGCGGTCTCAGGCCGTGTGCAAACTCCTGGCTTACCTTCTGCATGTGGCAAATTTGTTTCCCCCTTGCTGCCAATCTCCTAGCATTTAGAGAATATTTGCATACTTAAAGACTGAATAATTAGATTCTTCTCTGTGACTGGATTGGTCTTCCTAACAAATTTGATTTCTTCACCCTTGCTGCACTGTACTCCATGAAGATGATTTTTGAAACCACGTAAGAATCAGCTGAGAATAATTTGGAGTAGAGTCAGGGTTCAAGATAACAAAAATGTTGAATTTCTGGAGACTAAATTATTGAAATAATCTCTTTATTCAATGCTTCTCACATTCTGGTCCACAGACTTATTCCCTGGGTAGAGTCCTCAAGGTAATCTGAAAAGGCAAAGCTCTTTTCATTCCCTTTTTTTTTTCTGTACTGTCATTTGCACTGATGGAGGAGCAGCCACGGTGGGTAAACCTTCTGGAGCCCTGAATGTGGATCAAGGCACCAGCAGCTAACTCTGCGAGCAGTCATTTCACTCCTCACGGCCACATGCGCACAGCTGAACAGCAACACAAAAGCACAACAGCCAATCTCACTTAAAAATGTTATTGATACAGTTGTAAAAAGTATTAATTATTGAATGTATTAATTGCATTAAATCTGTAAATTTGATAGCCCATATTTTTAATAGTGTGTGTGATTAAATGAAAACTTCTCATAAAGCATTTCTACTACAGAATAAACAATGGTGTCTGTGTCAAGAAGATGTATTTTTGCGGCTGTTAGAATTGCTAACAAAACTAGCACTTTGTTCATGGAACATTATCCTTGCTTGAAAAAAATGACAAACAGACAAACTACGGTGTTTTTAGACTTAGGGATTTGGAATTGGTATTTGAATTTGAAAAGTCTGTATTTTCCATCATGAGTCCCAGTACTTGACAATTTTTCTGATGAAATCAGTGGTGATACTAATGAATATGTTTTCTTTCTATAGTAGAATAGAATATGTCAACATTGGAAAGATCTGCCAAGACTCCAGAGTAGCAGGTCACACAGTGTGCAACACAGGACCCTGAGCTTAAACACCGCAGATGCCCCTGTGAGTTCATCGCAGTACCCCAGGGGGCCTCAGAGCACCGTCTGGGAATTGCAGAACCATAGAAAGAAATAAAGACATGGAACAGGATGAACAGCACTGGCAACCACCTTGACCTAAATGATATTGTAGAGCACCATACTTGACAACTGCAGAATGCATTTCATCTTATGCATGCTGTCCAAGTGCACGTGATCAATTTAACAAGACAGACTGTACACTGAGACATAAAATAGCAATTAATTTAAAAGTATTGAAATCATACAGAGTATGTTACCTGACTGTAGTGTAATTAAAAATCAAGCACAACAAGATATCTAGGAAAAAACAATTATTTGGAAATTAAACAGCATACTCCTAATTGATCTATGGGTAAAAGAAGAAATTAGAAAGTATTTCAAACTAAACAGAAACAAAAGTGCAACTTATCAGCTAAGGGGGTACTTGAGGGAAATTTGTATGCTTAATGTCTGTATTAGACAGGAAGAAAGGTCCAAATCATTGACTGAAAGTTTCACCTGTAGAAACTATAAGATAAAGAGCTAAATAAGTAGAAGAATTAAAATAATGAGGAAAGCAATAGAAATTAATGAAACAGAAAACAGATAAATGACAGGGAAATATAACAAACCCAAATTAACATAGCTCTATCTAAACTGATCAAGGAAAAAAATCAGGAAAGGAAAGAAAGATTAGAGAAAGAGAGAGAATTCCTAATATCAGGAATGAAAGATCTCAATCTATATTCTACACAGTTTAAGTGGAAAATAAAGAAATACTTAGAATAACTTTATATAAACAAAATTTGAAAATGTACCATACATGGACAAATTCCTTGAAAAATACTATTTTTACTAAAACTGACCCAAGAAGGAGCAGAGAGTCTAAATAGACTTCTGTTCAAGAAATGTATATGCAAGCCGGGCGCAGTGGCTCAAGCCTGTAATCCCAGCACTTTGGGAGGCCAAGGCGGGTGGATCATGAGGTCAAGAGATCGAGACCATCCTGGTCAACGTGGTGAAACCCCATCTCTACTAAAAATACAAAAATTAGCTGGGCATGGTGGCATGCGCCTGTAGTCCCAGCTACTTGGGAGGCTGAGGCAGGAGAATTGCTTGAACCCAGGAGGCGGAGGTTGCGGTGAGCCAAGATCGTGCCATTGCACTCCAGCCTGGGAAACAAGAGTGAAACTCCGTCTCAAAAAAAAAAAAAAAAAAGAAATGTATATGCAGATCTGAAAAATCAGAAAAAAACTGGAGGACTTACACCTGACCTCAAGACTTATGATAAAACTCCAATAATCAAAATCGTGTGCTACTTGGATAGGAGTGACGCATAGACCAATTGGCAGAATAGACAGCCCAGGACTCTTGAAACTCAATAATGAAAAAAAAAAATCAACAGTATTTACTAGCTGGTCAACACATTTGAAAAGACTTCACAAAGATACATGGCTGATCAATAAACACACCATTAGATATATTGAAAAGGAAATTTAAAACTCCAATAAGAAATGAGCAGACCCCATCAAAATGATTAAAATTAAAAAGACTGACAACATTAAATGTTGGTAAGTATGCGGAGGAACTGGAACTCACACACAGTTGGTAGAAGTTTCTAATAAAGCTAAACACAGATCGACACCATGACCTAACAATTCCACTCCTAGGTATTTTCCCAAGAAAAATAAAAGCATGTGCCAATAAAAGAGTTATACAGTACATAATTGTTCCTAGCAGCTTTATTCACAATAACCAAAAAAAAAAAAAAAAAAAAAAAACATAAAACGGGTTGAGGGGGAGGGGAATTTCTGATGTCAATTAACAGGAGAGTGGATTAACACCCTGTAGTCTGTCTATACAATAACACACTCAGCAATCGAAAGGACTAGTCTATGGTACACACATGAGTGAGTCTCATAATCATGATGCTTTGTCAAGGAAGCTTTCACAGAAGAGCATATAGTGTATGGGCTCATTTATATGCATTCTAGAACAGGGAAAAATAATGTATGGTAGGAAATCATCAGAAAGGGGTTGCCTTTTGGGATTGGGTGGAGAATGGGTGAGAGGGAAGGGGCTGGGGAAATTTTCCATGGAGATGGAAATGGTCAGTATCGTGACAGGGTTTTCTCTTACTTACGTGCAGGCGTTTGTCAGAATTCATGAAATGATATGCTTATAATTTGTGCATGTAATCTTATGCAAACATTACCATAAAGGAAAATATCTCTAAATAAATATTGAAGTCCAGTTTATAATATATATGTTGAAGTGTTCAAGAAAAGGTACACGATTGCCTGTAACTTACTTTTAAATGTATATAAAACACGTGATGGATTGATGCTTGGAGAGAGGGGAGGATGCATGAATGAACATGCCACAAAAATAAGACTCTTCAGGCCAGGCATGGTGGCTCATGCCTGTAATCCCAGCACTTTGGGAGGCCAAGGCAGGTGAATCACCTGAGGTCAGGAGTTCAAGGCCAGCCTGGTTAATATGGTGAAACCCTGTCTCTACTAAACATACAAAAGTTAGCTGAGCATGGTGGTGCACATCTGTAATCCTGGCTCCTCAGGAGGCTGAGGCAGGAGAATTGCTTGAGCTCAGAAGGCAGAGGTTGCAGTGAGCAGAGATCTCACCACCGCACTCCAGCCTGGGCAGTAGAGTGAGACTCCATCTCAAACAAACACAAACAAACACAAAACTCTGTTTTAAACAGTTTCCCCAAGCATGGAATATCTGCTCACACAGGACCCCAGCCCCTGTTACCAATGCAAGAATGTCACTCAGCAATTGTCACTTCTCTTTTCTGGATCAGCTTTCTCCCCTCTGCAGACTCATCCCCCTCTGTGGACAGTATGCTGAGATTCCTCCCATCTTAATGATCTTGAGCTCCTATCCTCCCAGAGCTGCCCATGTCGCTTCTCCCTGTATGGAAACACATCCTGGAAGGGTGGTTGCACTTGATGTCTTCATTTCTGTTCCTCTCGTTCTCTTTTATACCTTCTCTCAGCTGGATGCTTCTACCCTCAGCCCTGCATCAACTGCTCTGGAAAGATCACAAGGATCTCCGCGTTGATAAATCTCACAGTCAGCCCTGAAGCTCACCATGTGGATCCATCTTACCCTTTCCTTACTGGGCTCCCCTGATACCACACTCACCTGGGGTTCCTCCGACCCTCTCAGCCACTGCATTCTGTTCTCTTCTCTCTCTACTCCATCCCTCCTGGGGGATCTCATCCCACTGCCTGCCAAGACCATCCACGTGTCTCATCTCCTTCTGGAACTCTATCCTCAGCTCACTAATGGACACCCACTTTTATTAATTTATTCGATGACATAGCACAGAGTGACTGTTTAGTACCTGCCATGTGCCAGAAACTCCGCTGGATGCTAGAGACGCATCAGAAAATAAATACAATTTCCCACTAACAAAATTCTGGTAGAAAAGACAACTAACGTAAATAACTAAATTATGGAATACATCAGAAGTTAAGTAGTAGTATTGAAAATGTGTCAATGCCATATATGTGTATATACCTCTGTATTCTGTATTCTGTGTCCTCTAATCTACCTTGTACAAATCATAAATGTGTCATTTACTTTTCAGATAGTATTTATTTTATTTTTTCATAAGTTATTTGGGTACAGGTGGTATTTGGTTGCATGAGTAAGTTCTTTACCGGTGATTTGTGAGATCCTGGTGAACCCATCATCCAAGCAGTATATACCACACCATGTATAGTGTGTGTATTTTATCCGTCACCCCTTTCCACTCTTCCCCTCAAGTCCCCAAAATCCACTGTATCATTATCATATTAAATGGCAGTTAAACATAAAAATCCACATACAACAACCTTATACTCTGCAGAAATAATCAAAGTGACAGTAAAAGTTTGAAATTTTTTGCCAGTGAATAATGATGACAACAGTCTTACAAATTGCCCTGTATTGTGGTCGGGACCCTGTGGAGCTGTGCCCTCTCCTGCTGCTCCTTCCCATGCAGGGCACCCTGAGCAGCTAGCTGTGTTTGTCCCCTGGATGTAATATCTCAGGACAAGAGCAGGGCAGCTGCTGTGTGCTGGCATCTTGCCAGGCTGGGATGAGGCCTGTCAGGGTGTCTTTATGTCCAGGGTACTATAAAGCCCCATGCTGGGCTGGAACTTGGCATCCTGGCTACGTTTGGCTCATTGAATGAGACCTCAGGCCAGAAGCCATTGACTCCACTAATTTGTTTCATAGAAGGCTAGGGAGACATTAGAGTGGTCATTTCAGATCATGGGTGTCATGAATACAAATGGGAAAATAAATTCCAAATGTCTTCAGGTTGTGAAGCCTCTCATGCTTGGCTAATGAGGAAGCAGAACTGAATTTAAAACCAAATCAGACCTGCTAATTAACTATGTACTGCCAACGATTTGAAAAAGCAAACATACTAATATGACTTTGATTTTTTTTACAAGGTTTTTGTTTGTGTGCCCAGATGGGAATGTACAGAGAAAATGGGGAATGCTCGTGGAGGAGAGGAGAGGTTTACAGTTCAGAAAACATCAGATAATATATTGTTTTAATATTTAATGTTTTCTACCTCTCAGAGACAGCTGCTTAACTTTTACAGAGACTCTCTAATACTTAATTAGAACAACTTCTCCAAAGGTCTGCCATCCCATTCAGAAGGCTGAATAATAAAAATAATTTTTAATGATGCTGAAATTAAAAACAAAAACAAACTTTGTTTTCACAATTCTTGGCTGCTTGGAAGGGCCTTTACATGGGACCATATTAACTGGGTCACTAATTCAATAGCAGCCTGAAAAGTCATTGCCTCAAAGCATTCATAAAAGAACAAACGATTTTGAACCCATTATAACTCAACAGAGACCACAAGGCTACAGGAATGAGTTCTTAGGAGCAGTGTTTGGTTTGCACTCATCATAACTAACCTTTCCAGCAACACTGCAAAGTGAATTTCTCAGGCCCATTTTCACAGGTGATAAAAGAGACTCGGAAAGGTTGATCAAGTGCTTTGGATAACCCAACTAACGCATATCCAGCTGAGATGCAAACGCAGGAATGCAGATCGGCCTGTACTCCTCACAGAGGTCCACACTGACTTTTAGCATGGTCCCCAAACACCTTGCTTTTCTTTACGGAACATTCCAGAATTGATGTATATTCCTTTGGCACTGTAAAGTGGGTAAGTACTGGCCCACAGAATGACAGCTTCCTTGAGACATCTACAGCCCTAGCTTTACTCTCTTGCTCAAGAACTAAAGAAAACCAGTGTTGTTCCAAAGCCCAACTTTGTGTAACTGGTAAATCAATTCAGTTAAACCAACATCAGCCTCACTCCCGATCCTTGTCTTCCTCCTCCTTCTCAAATTAAAGGCATCACTGCCAGTCTGTGACTCAAACCACAAACTGGGCAGTCACCCTCCATGTATTCCTCAGCCCTCACCCAGCTGCGTCTGTCCAAGCCACTGGTGCCTCTTCCTTTCTGCAGTCTCTACCCTAGCTCAAGCCAGGCTGCTTCACACCCTCCACAAACAGGGCCTTGACGTGGGGCTCCTTAGGCCCCTCCCTGGTCCTGCCACTCTCTGGACACTATCCCCATGTTCATTTTAAACATTGATTGGCAGGCAGATCAATTTCCTCTGCAAAGATGTCCATGTCTGCTCCCTGGAACCATACCGGGTCCGATGGTAAAGGGATATTGAAGTTGAGATAAAATTAAGATTGCTGATCAACTGGCTATAAAATAGGTAGAGAATCCTAGGTTATCCAAGGGCTCCAGTGTATCCACAAGGATTCCTAACAGTGAAAGATGGAACCAGAAAGAAGGGAAGGAGAGAAAGACTTGGCCTACCATTGCTGGCTTTGAAGGTGGAGGAAGGGGCATGAGATAGGGAGTGCAGGGGCCACTGGAAGCTGGGACACGCAGAAACTGATTTTCCCCTAGAGCATCTGAAAGAAATTCAGTCCTGCCAACACCTTGACTTCAGCCGGGTGGGATCTTGTAGGACTTCTGACCTTCAGAGTTGAAAGAACACATTTGAATTGTTGGTAATGTGTTAGAAAAGCAATAGGAAATTCATCTACCAGGTGAAGTCACTCAACTCAAAATGCCCCAACACTTCTTCATTGCTTTCAGCTGAAAATCGAAGCTCCTGCCTATGACCTAGTGTTCCCCGTGTGAGTGGGACTCATCTGACTCCAACAGTAGTTCTCTATGACCTTCCTCCTCACTCATTCTACCCCAGGCTCATGGGCCACTGGTGTTCCTTGATTGAGTGACCCCAGCCTCAAGGACTAGGCCCCTGCTGCACCTCTGTCTGAAACCTTCTGCCTCTTTCTCTGTCTCCCTCAGGTCTCAATGGAAAACCTTCTCAGCATGTTCAGGCAACAGCGTTGCCTCAGAGCTTGTACCATGCACATTCTTAGGCCCTATGCCAGACTTGCCAAATCAGAAAGGCTGGGGTGGGCCCCTGTGACTCAAGCTCAGCTGAAGTCCAGGAAGTATCACACTGATTATCTTCAGGGCCCAGCTGCAAGCTGCACTTATCCTAACAGTTGTCTTCCTTGTTTACTAGGCTTCCTCCCCTGCTCTGATACATCCAGGTAACTCAGGAGGCCTCACCTGTCTTGTCCCCACTTGACCTCCAGTGGTGAGAACAAGACAAGCCACGTGGCAAGAGTTCAGTAAACATTTGTGGGATGAATTACTGAATTTGCTTTCTGGAAACCACCTTGCAGCCACCATGATATGAATGAAAAGATCAAAACAGCATGTCCCCATCCCTGAGAGCCTACACTTCAGTGGAAAGGTCTTTGTTCATACAATGTGATGCAGGCTGTGGTAGGAGCAGTGTGGAAGCTGGAACGAGGGCTTCTGGGCCTGTGCGGCATGTGGCTCATCCCAACCAGGGAAGGAATAACTGAGTGATGTCACATCATGTTATTAGCTTGGTGCAAAAGTAATTGCAGTTTTAACCATTCAAATTATTGCACCAACCCAACAATTCCGCACTGTCCTCGGTACTAAGCTCTGTTTGTGCTGGGATCTCATCAGTCTCCTTCAGAACATCATCTGTACCTGGTACTTGGGACAGTGCCTCACACCTGGACGGTGTCAGTAGCAACTCAATGGACGTATGTAGACTCAGAAGATAGTGAGATATAAACAAGTTGACAAGATTTGTATTCGTTCAGGTCAGCTTGGGTGTTTTAGACAGGGCACGAAGCAAGAGAAAAAGCGCTGAGTCGTAAGCGGTCTGAGAAAAGGCCAGCAAGGTGAGAGGAAGGTGGGTCTGAGACCACCTTGCTCGCTGAAAAGAATGGGGTTGGCAAAGCTTTGGTTCAAACCCACGCAGAAATCTGCTGGGGACTTCCACACCACCTCATGCAGAGACTTCACAGTCACAGTTTCACGCAGAGGATGCAGGATCCTGGGGACAGATGAGGGGCTACGTGGGATCAGTGGGGGGCCCCACCGGCTGCCTGAGACTCTGGAGAAGCCAAGGCTGGCTTTCCCTCCCCACACTCAAATGACAGCACTTTGCAAGAAGAGACTTCATACAGAAGGCTCATTGAAACTTTCTACTTTAACTCCGAAAATACCGGACGTGTTGGTTTGAACTCTGCTTGAAACCATGGAATGGGAGACATTTAGTGCTTCCTAGATTATGGGCTAAATCATTTGAACCCTTTTCACAGAGCGGTGAGTAACTGGAGACAGAGTCATCATCATGCATCAGCAGCTGGGCATTTGGGTATTAATGTGATAACACGTCTCCCTCCAGCGAATTTCCAATAAAGGATTTTCTAAATTTCTATTTCTTTAAGATCTACAAAACACAACAAAATTCTTTATTACTTAACATATCCTAGGTCAATAGAAGGCCTACAGGTACAATATTCATGTGAGCACATGTGTTAACAGACATGTGTATTCCATGTGTAGATACAGAACGAGCAACATTGTCATCAATAAAATTACACTCAAATCCATAGCGCGTTTTATCTCCTTATCAAAAATGCACTGAGCCATTGCTCCATGAATATATTCAGTGATCTCAGCTATTCATTAAAGGTAATAGAACAGAAAAATAACTTTTGATACACAGTCATTCCAACATGTTATGTTTTAGAGTCGTTGCTAAATCATATTGTCAGAGTTCACTTTATTTTACTATTGAGTCAATGGAAAAGAATGAACTCCCTCTCTCCGAAATTTCTCTCTGTAATACTCGGACCCACTCTGCTAGTTTTAATACCTCGACAGTTCCAGGCTTAATTTACTCCTTGGAACAAGCTATTAAATATGCATTGCTGCTTTGCGCTCTCTGAGCCATTTCCTTTTTCAAATACACAACCACATAGCAATGGTCTCCTAGGAGAGGATTTTATCAGGTTTGGTATTTAACAGGAAATCATGATATCTGATTTGTGCACCTACCCAGAATCCCTCCTATGACATGCAGGTATTTTGTATCCATTAAATAGTCAACCATATGGCGATACAGATGATCCTCTCACCTACATAGATGGATTGAGAATTAATAAAAATGATTGCATGATTTAGCAGACGCAGTAACTGTGACATCACAAGGTGAATGCAGTCGCTTTGAGGTCAAGAAATGACAAGGTCATGGAGGACACCCTGGCCAGCTATGTAAGTAGATTTCGCTTTTCTGAGAATTTTGTGAGATTCTGTGTGCATCACTGAATGCTGGGGCAGCTTCTACCAGGCAAGCTTCACTTGCCTTTGGAAACGACTTATTACTGCATTCTGGCTCGACGGATCCCTGGGAAGCAGACTGATTCTAATTTTAAAATGCTGAAAAAAATCAATAAAATTTAATTTAAAAAATGCAAAATTGAAAAAGACAAATGAATAATGAGCAAAAAAAAAAAAAAAACCTCTTTACTTCTTAGTAAATTTTATTTTAGAGCATCAAAACATGCATTTTTTTCTCAGATGAAAAAAGCCAGAGTTCCCAAGGTAAGGAAATTTGGCATAAAATATGAGGAGAAAAGAATATAAAATTTAGAGGCATGTCAAACATAGCAAATGCAAAAACTAAACTAAACAGTCAGGAAGGGCCTCAAAGCCCAAATCAAAGCACCACCCTGGGCATGCTAAAGGCAGAGACGCAAACGCTTGAGCTCTGGCCGGCATTCCTTCTTTCATTCATTCACTCATCACCAGCTAACGGGGAATGTGCCAGGATCTGGAACAGACCATGAGAATCTCTTGTGAGAGAATGAAACACAGCCCCTTTTCCCATGAGGTCCACAGTCGTAAACAAAAAAGCACACCACTGCAGAGTGTCCTTTGACGTCTGCCAATACCCACCAGCAGCTCTACACTGCAATTGGAATAAAATCCATGGCTCTCCAAACTTCTCCTCTATCCTAACCTTGTCCACTCTCTGCCACTGTCTCCTCCAAAACACTGATCTTCTTTGGCCCCCAGCACCAAACTCTTACTAACCTCAGGGCCTTTGTACTGGCTGTTCCCTCTCCTGAAATGCTCCTTTCTTCATCACTGTAGGACTGACTCTCTCTTAATCATCTTACCCTGTTTTATTTCCTTTTAACGCTTTTCACCATCTGAGATAGCATTTGCATGTTTACTGGGTTTAGTAGCAACTCCCCTACTCCTCTAATCTCCATGAATGCAAGGAGTCTGTCTCTCCTGTGCTCTATTCCCACTGCTCACAACTGTACCCAGCACATAAAGGGAGCTCAATAAAGGGAAGGAAGGAAAGGAGAAAGGGAGGAAGGAAGAAAGGAATGAAGGAAGGAAGGAAGGAAGGAAGGAAGGAAG
>PVKV010018256.1:0-45382 GCA_004027835.1 Alouatta palliata
GTTGCCCAGGCTGGAGTGCAATGGCGCGATCTCGGCTCACCGCAACCTCCGCCTCCTGGGTTCAAGCAATTCTCCTGCCTCAGCCTCCTGAGTAGCTGGGACTACAGGCGCACGCCACCACGCCCAGCTAATTTTTTGTATTTTTAGTAGAGATGGGGTTTCACCATGTTGACCAGGATGGTCTCGATCTCTTGACCTCATGATCCACCCGCCTCGGCCTCCCAAAGTGCTGAGATGGATTTTAACCATAGGTAGTATAAAACTGCTCTGCATTTTTTTGATATGTCTTGATATTTTATCAAAATTGTTTAAAATATGTAACAGTAGACTGGGCAAGTCTTTAAAGTAGAAACAGAGTCTTTCAGATGTACCACTGTATCATTCTGAATTGTCCATGGTATAATTACAAATTACAATTTTTAAATTGATATAAATCTAATATAACTGGTTTGATTACAAAAATATAATTTTCAGAATGTTAGCCAGTTATGGAGTGCTGTGGTAGACATATTAGTTTCATGTGTTTTAATTTATACAGCTCTTTATATTGTAAAGGAAAGCCTTACAGAATATTTGAAGTGTTATGGTCAATTTTATGTTCATTAAGTTTTTGTTTTGTTACTTCATGGAATATCTTCTATATACCAGAAGATTAGAACTTTCAGGCCGGGCCTAGTGGCTCACGCGTGTAATCCTGGCACTTTGGGAGGCCCAGGCAGGCGGATCACCTGAGGTCAGGAGTTTGAGACCAGCCTGGCCAACATGGTGAAACCCCATCTCTACTGAAAATACAAAAATTAGCTGGGCCTAGTGGTGTGTGCTTATATCCCCCAGCTACTCGGGAGGCTGAGGCAGGAGAATCGCTTGAGCCTGGGAGGTGGAGGTTGCAGTGAGCTGAGACTGAGCCGTTGTACCCCAGCCTGGGTAATAAGGCAAGACTCCGTCTGAAAAAATAAAAAGAAGATTAGAACTTTCAAAAAGATACCCCAATATCTTGCTGTGCTTACTTCTTGGAATCAGCTACCAGTGTTAGCAGCCTCTAATATTGAAGAAATACATACAGGTGTGTAGATAAGCACTTATAACTTTAAAAGCTTGTACTAATAAAGACAAAATGGAGTTTTTCAAAGTTGGTGAGTGCCTAATTAGTAATGATAAATGCTATATATATATATGTATATATATATATTTTTTTTTTTGAGACAGAGTCTTGCTCTGTCACTCAGGCTGGAGTGCAGTGGCACCATCTCGGCTCATTGCAACCTTGGCCTCTCAGGTTCAAGTGATTCTCCAAACTCAGCCTCCTGAGGAGCTGGGATTACAGGTACACATTGCCACACCCCGATCATTTTTGTATTTTTAGTAGAGACAGGGTTTCACCATGTTGGCCAGGCTGATCTCGAACTCCTGACCTTGTGATCTGCCTTCCAGAGTGCTGAGATTCCAAGTGTGAGCCGCTGTACTCAACCAGTAATGTTAAATTCTAGAAAGCAAGGGACACTAAATGACTGAGATGCTTTTAGTGGTTGTTCACAGTTTACCTTTTAAATGAACTGTTTTCAGTTAAAAAAAGATGATTGGTTGTGTTTGTATTTTTAGTTATAGCTAGTGTTTTTTTAAATGAGATACTCCATTCTTACTGAAAATGTGTATTTTAACAACTTACGACGAATGCTACACTTTTTAAAACCTCATTTTTTGAATTGAAAACGTAACTGTTTTAAGTTTTATAATTTGCCACTTTGAAGTTCTAATGTTACTCATTTGCTCAGGTTGAACAGGGATTTTTTTTTTTGCCTATCCAAATGTAAATTAATATCTAAAGCACCATAGGAGTATTGAATGATGGAGTTGGATAGGATTGTCTTATTTATTGTTGCATGGCCCATTGCACCAGAATTTAAGGACATCATCTTACAGTTACTGTCAGCTAGAAACCGTCGTGCAGGTTAGCTGGGTGCCTGTGGCTTATAAAAGAGGTTGTAGTCAAGCTGTCAGTTGGGGCTGCAGTTGCATCTGGAGGCTTTACTGGTGGAAGATCTGTTTCCAAACTCATTCATGTGGCTCTCGTAGGGTTCAGTTTCTTGGGGCTCTTGGACTGAAGAAATCAATTTTTGCTAGCTATTGGCCAGAGGCTTTTCTCAGTTCTTTGCCATGTGGGCCTCTCCAAAGGGCACCACAATTTAGTGTCTGCTTCCCTCTGAGCAAATGAGTGAGAGAAGGTGATACCCAAGAATTTTTATAACCTAATCTTGGAAGTGGTATCTCATTATTTCTGCTGTATTCTATTTGTTAGAGGCTGCCTACCACAAGGACTTTAGCTTACTTTTTAAAGATTGAAGAAAAAAAAAAAGAAGACAGAAAAAGAAGAACTCAAAGATACACAAAGTAATTTGACCAAGGCTCAGAAGGTAATCTCCTGAAGAACTTTGACTAAAACTGAAATTCACCAATACCCAGGCCTTGTGCTCTTTATACAGCATCCCATTCTTATAGGAAATGTGAAAGTAATTAGAAAAGAAATAAAAATTGATGCAGATACTAAGGATACTATTGTAAAAAAAATATTAAAGTTTTGAAAGTTATTTTGAATTGACTCCAGTTTGTCATCTTGAAAAAATGGTAGCCAAATAGTGTGTGTTTGTGTATGTGTGTGTGTGTACTTACAAAACATTTGCTTCTAAGAGAAAGTTCAGTATTAAAATTTTACAGCATAAAAAGTTTCTACACAAGTGATTAGATGTAGCCCTTTTGCTGTGTTGTTGCTTTGTAGATAATTTTTTGGGGAGAGGTCTGTACATAATTTATGTTTTATATAAACGTTTTTTCATTACAAGATCCCATGATTTAGTTGTTTGTAATTTGGACTTTCCTTCCTGTCATTGGTATCTGTTTTTAAATTACATGTAAAAGAGATTCACCCTGTAAAAAGAAATATAACCAAGGAAAAGGGTTCAGGCCCAGAAGGAAGTAAACCCAAATGTAACAATAGTCATGATGGTGACCTTTTCAGAAAATTTTATGTGAAAAAAAATTTTTTTTTTTGAGATGGAGTCTCACTCTGTAGCTAAGGCTGGAGTGCAGTGGTTCGCTCTTGGCTCACTGCAACTTCCACCTCCTGGGTTCAAGCGATTCTCTTGCCTCAGCCTCCCGAGTAGCTGGGATTACAGGTGGGCACCACCCATGCCTGGCCAATTTTTGTATTTTTAGTAGAGGCGGAGTTTTCACTATGTTGGCCAGGCTGATCTCAAACTCCTGACCTCAAATAATCCACCCACCTCAGCCTCCCAAAGTGCTGGGATTACAGGTGTGAGCCACCATGCCTGACCTGAAATTTTAATATGCATACTATTTTTATACCAATGATAACAGACAAAATGACAGAGAAAAAAAAATTCAGCAAGATGATTGTGCTATATGCTTGTTTCCATACCATCTAAGAGAATACTTGTGGTGTTGCATCTCTTTTAAGATTAATTTATCATATAGAAGATGAAAACAAAGATGTTTAAAACATGGCTGCAAAAAGGGGAGTATACGTTAAATATTAACTTTCAGATTTGTTTTTTTAACAGCTTCACTTTTGTTGGAATTGTCTTAGAAGTGTAGAAGCAGAAGGGGCTTTGTTCAGATCTGTACTGTCCAGTGTGGTCGCCACTAGTGACATGTGCTTATGTAAGTTAACATGAAACAAAAAACATTTATTTTCTTGATTGCTCTAGCCACATTTCAGGTGCTCAGTAGCCGCATGTGGCTAATGACTACCAGATTGGACAGTGCAAGTATAGAACATTTTTATCATCATAGAAACTTCTATGCAGATCTGGATAAATTACATTTTATATTTGATTTTGATCAAGGGCATGTGTTTAAAATACCAGTCATTGAGGTTATCAACTAAGTTGAACTTTATTTCTTCATTTCGTTTTCCAGTTTTTGGAGCCGTGAGGGATACAGCAGTTTGGTCAATATTGTCTTAACATGCTTCAAATAAATCAGGTGAGTTTGTGTTAAGGCATTTTTCATGCATACATGGTGCTTTGGCCATAAATTGTGGAACATTTTAACTCAGCTTTTCTTTTCTGTAACTGTAACCTGACTCATCACTTTTTAAAGCAGTTACTTACTATATAATCATCATTGGAAGCTGTGTAGGGCAGGTTGTTTAAGGATTAGAGTGATTTTCTGAAAGTTGATAACTTCTGGGTGTGCAAGGCAGAAAGTTTGTCTGTTCTTGATGTCACATCCCTTTGGGACTTGTTGATGTGTTCAGAATGCTTATGATGATGATGTAGCTTCCGTAGGTGGCAGTTCTGCAGACTCAAAGCATTTTTAGTGACAAATCTTGTGAAGTAGTTGTATCTGTGTTAAAAAAAAAAAAAAAAAGGTTCATTTTCCAGGTCACTGAAAAATGCTAGAAGGAAGTGCTCTGATAAACTACAGCGTGTAATACCTTAGGCTCACTGAAAGAAGTGTTTTTCTTAGTTCTTGGTGTTTCTCCAAGAACTTTATACATTTAATTTTACCTTTCCCATTAAATAGAACATTGTATTGTAACTATAGTATTAGAAAATACTTTTGGCCAGGCTGCGTGGCTCACACCTATAGTCCCAGCACTTTGGGAGGTGAGGTGGGAGGATCTCTTGAGCCCAGGAGTTTGAGCCAGACTGGGCACATAGTGAGATCCTCTCCCCCCTAAAAAAAACAAAAAAAACAAGGAAGCAGACAAAATACTTTATTTCTTTTGATTGCAAATCAAGAGAGAAGTAATTAAATTTTTTTTTCTCTTATTAAGAAAGTAATCTTGGCTGGGTGTGATCGCTCATGCCTGTATTCCCAGCATTTTGGGAGACCGAGGCGGGTGGATCACCTGAGGTCAGGAGTTCAAGACCAGCCTGGCCAACATGGTGAAACCCTGTCTCTACTAAAAATACAGAAAAATCAGCCGGTCGTGGTGGTGCACGCCTGTAATCCCAGCTACTTGGGAGGCTAAGGTAGGAGAATTGCTTGAACCCAGGAGATGGAGGTTGCAATGAGCTGAGATTGTGCCACTGTATTCCAGCGTGGGTGACAGAGTAAGACTCTGTTTCAAAAAAAAAAGAAAGTAATCTTGACCCCCTGCCCTCCAATATACAGTCCTGCTCACCTTGCCTAAGAAATCTCCAGTTCCTGTGTATCCCATGCTATTTCTAAGCTAATGGCTTCTAAGTTGATACTTCTGAGTTCCAAACTCATGTAGCATTTACTATCTTGATCTCTTGGATGTCTTTATACATTTTAGACTTGATGTGTGCCCAAGAAATAATCTCAGTGCTTCAGTTATACTAGACTGTTTCATTTCCTAGATTGGGTAAGATTGATCCAGCTGCAGGGATTTGCACAGATTTCCTCTGCCTGGACCTCTCTTCCCCACCCCCGTGTTTGGCTGACTTGACTGCAGTCCTACTATATGCTCTCATAGCACCCTGCTCTTTTGTTTAATAACATCATGACATTTGCAGTTATAGTCAAATATGTAATTATTTGTTTTAACATCTGTCTCCCTTGCCAGACAATATGTTTCATGAAGACAGTGACTATGCTTGTTTACACTTACATCCCCAGGTCCTAGAATAAACAATGTAAATAGTTTTCATATATATACTTATTGGGTGTATGAGCGTATGAATGGTGCTAGAGTTGTCACTAAAGCAAGGAGATACTTATTTTCAACAGTAACTATGAAATTATGTTGTCAGTTTTGGTATTGTATGCTGCTCGTGTTACACAAATGCAACTAACTCTCCCTCATGTAAAGTTGTTACTTAGTTTTCTCCTCTACTGGAAACTTCCCTTATGCAACAAAAATTGCTTTCATCAAAAACGTTACTAATTAAAGAAATTGTAGAGCTGTCCTGTGCTTAGTGCTTCCTGTTTCCTCACAGCTGCTATCAAATCTCAGTGGAAGCATTGAGACTTGATTTGCAAACTGTTATAGGTGTGACGTTGCCATTAAATAGCTTTCCATGGATACCTGCCATTAATTATTTGGTTACAGTTAAATAATTTTTCATATTCTGCCACAGACATTTGGAAATGATCATTCATTTTATGCCAGCCAATTTCATTGAAAATTTTACTTTATGGATTAATCCTAATGAGGATTTACTAACTGGCTATGTTGCAGGTCATGTTGAAACAGGCATTGCAGACAGTTCCTAGGTAATGTTCTACATGGCCATAAGCAATTCCCTGGATATTGGCTAGAAATTGTACCCAGTGCCTAGAGGTATACATTCTTAGCTTGTACAGGTTTAGTATAACTTATCCAAAATGCTTGGGACGAGAAGTGTTTTGGATTTCAGATTTTTTTTTTGATTTTGGAATTTTGCCTACTGGCTGAGTATCCCTAATCCAAAAATCCCATATCCAAAATTCTCCGATGTAAGCATTTCCTTTGATCATTATGTTGGTACTCAAGAACTTTGAAATATTGGAGATTTTGGATTTCAGATTTTTGGATTTGAGATGCTCAACCTGTAACAGATGTGTAGTCCTAGAATAACTTAAGAGACCCCCTCTTGTTATTGACTCTCAGTTGTCATCCCCCAAACTGTTCAAGTCTGAGATAACGAGTTTCTCTTCAGCTAAACATAGAGTTGAATTCTTAAACTCATGAGTGATTTTTAAATCTTACTTTTTCGGCAGCCACTTTCTTGTAACAGTGAGGGTTTTCAAGGTAAATGTATAAAAGAGCCAGGTGTGGTGGCTCATGCCTGTAATCCCAGCACTTTGGGAGGCTGAAGCAGGAGGATTGCTTGAACCCAAGATTTTGAGACCAACTTGGGCAACGTAGTAGGACCCTATCTCTACCAAAAAAAAAAAAAAAATTGGATGTCGTGGCACATACCTGTAGTCTCAGCTACTTGGAAGGAGGATCACTTGAGCTTGGAAGGTTGAGGCTGCAGTGAACTGTGATAGTGCCACTGTGGCACTCCAGCCTGGGTAACAGAATGAGACCCTGGGCATGCAAAGGGGGTTTAAGTTGATCCTCAACTTGAAACACTTGAGATTTTTACTATGTGATTTTTCAACATTGTCTCTAGGGTTAGTACTACATTTTTATTTGGAAACTCTTTTGTTTTGTTAAAATACCTGAATTCCGTGCTGTTTTAGTCATTACAGATTCTTCCATATGTATTACTAAAACTGATTAAAAACTAGGCTATTGAATACTAAGTTATCTGATAGTAACGTTGCCTGACTTTAGTATTATCATGGAACATGGGTGTTCCGTGTTCTAATAGTGGCACTGTTCTGCCTTTAAATTGTGATCATAGTTGTTGTTTTGCCTTTTAAGAATGTGTGTTATTATTATCCATGTGCAACCTGTGCTTACTGTAGAAAATTAGGTGTGATAGATAAGAAAAAAAAGAGAAAAAATCACAAAAAATTCCACTTCTTTTACAGAGATGTTACCGGTAACAAAATGTTACCGGTAACATTTTGGGGTGTATACTTGTAGATTTTTTTTCTATGCAGGTATGTTTTTATGTGAATATGGTATTTCTTAAAAACTAGGATTATACAATATGTACTGTTTTGAAGTGATTTAATAATAATTATTAGTTTGGATGTACTAAAATTTATTTAACCAAGCCCTTATTGTTGGACAGATTTTTATTGTAGGTAGTGCCATAGTGAATTTTTTTAATAAACATCTCTTTGTCCAATTATTTTCTTATAATTAATTATTAGAAATGGAAATAATGGTTAAAGATGTATGTGGATTTTAAAGATATTTGTTGTGTAGATTCCAAAAAGACAAAATTATATTTGCCAGAAGTATATCTAGCTGTTTCCTTACTTCCTTGACAAAATTTCAGTCTTTGCCAATCTGTCTGACAAAAGGTGGTATTTTACTTTGTGTTTATGTAATATTTAAATATTTCTTGTTCTTTTGTGTTTTGCCTTTTGTGAATTGCTTATATATGTCTACTGTCATCTATTTATATTTATTTGTAAATAACATTCTTTGGATTATGTCCCCGAGAATTTTCTGTATTTATAATCATTACTTATATTTTAGTATGTATAATCATTACTTTATATTTTTTATTCATTATTTAACAGATAACTAATAGGAGTATACCAGTTTCTGGGTACCTTAATAAGTACAAGTATGGTATATTTTGGGCCTTTCTCCCTGATCATTAATTATAAGTCCCCCAGTAAAAGGAACTCATTTTAACAGTAAGCTATAGCAAATATAAATTACGAAGATCCATGTGGTGAAATAATATTTTTAAATGAGTAGGTGAAATAGGGCCAAGTTTTGGAGATTAGCTGGTGAGGCAGACTTGACAGGTCAGTGTACCCTAAGGAACTGGAAAAGTCTATATATTAGGCAGTTGTAGTATTGGGAGAGCCTAGCAACTGGGAATTTGATCCCTGGGAATTGATCCCTGGTCCTGGTACTACTGCTATTAATTTGACTATTAACACTGCTGTTGGGCTGGGCATGGTGGCTCATGCCTGTAATCCCAGTACTTTGGGAGGCTGAGGCAGGCAGATTACGAGGTCAGGAGATCATTCTGGCTAACACCGTGAAATCCGTTCTCTACTAAAAATACAAAAAATTAGCCGGGGGTGGTGGCACATGCCTGTAATCCCAGCTACTTGGGAGGCTGAAGCAGGAGGATAGCTTGAACCTGGGAGGCAGAGGTTGCAGTGAGCCAAGATTGCACCACTGCATTCCATCCTGGGTGACAGAGCAAGATTCTGTGTCAAAAAAAAAAAAAAAAAAAAAAAATGCTGTTGGCTGTTGCTGCCTGACTCTGGATATTGGTGGGAAAGGAGGGCAGACGGCAGACATTTAGGTAGGTCATTGAGTAAAGTATTTGGGGGAATGAACCACTTTCTCAAGCCCAAATTGGCTTTAGGGTCCTCCTGCTTCTTGCTACGGGCACCAGGAACTCTATTCTTTTCTCTTAAAAGTTGCTGCTACTTAGTAATAGTTATTTTTCTTTCCAAGACTGGGTGTGGAGATTGTAATCTGCTCATCTCTCTTATAGCCATAGGATATAGTCTGCAGTTAGGGGATGAGAAAAATAGTAAGCACAAGGGGGTTAAAATGTGTAAGAAAGACTTCTACTTTCCCCTGTGCTAGTGTAACGGGAACTGGATTTATTTTATGTGTAGCCAGCTTCCAAGATGGCCCCCAACGATCCCTGCATCCTGATATTTACGCCATAGTGTAATCCCCATACTCATTATATTGAGGTTTATCTGTGTCACTAACAGAACATAGCAGAAGTGATATATCATTTCTTAGGATCGGTTATTTATGAAACAAATGTGGCTCTGCCTCCTTCCCCTCACTACCCCCAGCCTTAGATTACTCACTCTGAGAATAGCTAGCTGCCACGTTGTGAACGGCCTGGTGCTGAGAAACTGAGGCCTCCTGCCAACAGCCAACAAGGAACTGAGTCCTCTAGCCAACAGCATGCGAGTGAGCCTTCTTGGAAGCAGATCTCCGAGCTTTAGTCAAGCTTCCAGTCCTAAACATCTGTCCTGCTGACATCTTGACTTCAACCTCATGAGAGATCCTGAGCCAGAACTACCCATCTAAGGTATTCCCTGACTGCTAACCCTCAAAAACTGTATGTGAAAAAGAAATGCTTGTTTTGTTTGTTTTTAAATTTTTTTAGTTTTTTTGAGATGGAGTTGTGCTCTGTTGCCCAGGCTAGAGTGCAGTGGCACAGTCTTAGCTCACTGCAACCTCTGTCTCCTGGGTTTAAGTGATTCCCCTGCCTCAGCCTCCTGAGTAGCTAGGACTACAGACAGACGCATGTCACCATACCTGGCTAATTTTTGTATTTTTAGAAGAGATGGTGTTTCACTGTATTGGCCAGTCTGGTCCCAACCTCAGGTGATCCTCCTGACTCAGCCTTCCAAAGTGCTGGCATTACAGGCGTGAGTCACCACACCTGGCCAATGCCTGTTTTTTTAAAGCCGCTAAATTGGAGGTAATTGTTATGTAGCAAAAATCTACTCTTCCTCCTTAAATAACTTGAGAATTTATAAACTATATAAACAGTAGCTTTTAGACATTAATGACAGACAGCACCAGACTGTGATCACTGAGAGAAAAGGAACAAGTGAGGGAAAGCCCTTCAATTGCACCAGCTTACAGCAGAGCCTAGAGGCAGTTTATTGGCTGCAGTGCAAAGTGTAGAGGTACCAAAACAGAGCCCAGCAGTCCTATTGAGATAAAAAGACAGATAAAAATTTGGAAAGATCAAGGTGATTAGAATTGCAGGGCAGAGTACCAGAGAAAAAAGAGTTAAGGGGGTTGGGGTTGGGGTTGGGGAAACACACACTAAAAAGCAGGAGAGCATGAACAAGTGAGCATGCATTTTGGAAATCTCCAGAGGGTTCTCCTGGAGTCTTTTGCTGAGTTCTGATTTTGTAGATGCTTGACAGGCCCTACCTGAGGCCAGAGAAAAAAAATACCTGGAAAGCACTAAGAAAAACAATTTCTAGAGTTCACATAAGGTTTCAAATAGTCATGTTTCTACTATGCAGAGTAAAATATGTTGTAGAATATGTGGGGCATTGAGAAGAGTCCTCAGAAGGCTCTAAGTGATTCCAAGTAATTTAACTGCAGCAGAACACTATTTAGAGGAATACAACAAAATTCAGAACCCAACAACACTATTTAGAGGAATACAACAAAATTCAGAACCCAACAATGTAAAATTTAGTTTTTGTCATTCAGTCAAAAATTAAAATGCTTGCTTCAGTGTTAGCAATGGATAAAACATCTAGATAAAATATCAGTAAAGAAATGTAGGACTTGAGCAACAGCATAAATCAACTAGATCTAACAGACATACATAGAATATTCAGCAACAGCAAAATATGTATTTTTTTTTTCCTGGAGATAGAGTCTCACTCAGTCACCCAGGCTGGAGTGTAATGACTTGATCTTGGCTCACTGCAACCTCTGCCTCCCAGTTTCAAGCAATTCTTTTGCCTCAGCCTCTTGAGTAGCTGGGATTACAGGCATGTGTCACCACGCCCAGCTAATTTTTGTATTTTTAGTAGAGACGGGGTTTCACCATGTTGGCCAGGCTGGTCTTGAACTACTGACCTTGTGATCTGCCTGCCTTGGTCTCCCAAAGTGCTGGGATTATAGGTGTGAACTACTGTGCCTGGGCAAAATATATATTCTTTTTTTTTTTTTAATTTATTTTTAATTTTTTTTAGAGACGGGGTTTCACCATGTTGGCCAGGCCAGTTTTGAACTCCTGACCTCAAGTGATCCGCCTGCCTCAGCCTCCTAAAGTGCTAGGATTATGGACGTGAGCCACCAAACCTGGCCTAATATATATATTTTTAAAGTGTACATGAAACACTCTCCAGGCTATGTTAGGCCATAAAACAAGTTTTCAGTAAATTTAAAAAGATTGAAATCATGCTATGTATCTTCTCCAGTCACAGTGGAATGAAGTTAGTAATCATTAACAGAAGGAATACTGGAAAATTTACAAATATGTGGAAATTAAACAATACATTCTTCTATAACTGACAGGTCAAAGAAGAATTCACAGGGGGAATTAGAGAATACTTAGAGATAAATTAAAATTGAAACAATATATGTGACTTAAATGATGCAGTGAAAACAGTCCTGAGAGGGAAATTATTAGCAATAAACATCTACGTTAGAGTAATAAAGATCTCAAATAAATAACCTTACTTTCCATTTTAAAGAAACTAGAAAATGCAAAGCCAACGGGAAAAAGGAACTAAATAAAGATTAGAGTGAAGATAAATGAAATAGAGAATGGGAAAATAATATAGAGAATTAGTAAAATCAAAAGTTTGATTCTTAGAAAAGATCAATGAAATTGACAGACCTTTTGCTAGACTGACAAAAAGCACAGGTAAGTATAACTAAAACGAGATGTGAGTGTGGGGACATAACTACTGACGTTAAAGAAATAAAAAGGATTAAAGAGAATACAAAGAGCAATTTTATGCCACAGATTAGATAACCTACATGAAATGGACACATTCTTAGAAGTACACATTACTAAAACTGACTCAGGAAGAAATAGAAAATATAAGAGACTTACAAGCAAACAGATTGAATTAGTTTAAAAAAAAAAAAAACAAAAATCTCCCAAAGATTACTTGAGCCTGGGAGGTTGAGACTGCAGTGATCCGAGATCATGACATTGCACTCCAACCTGTGCGATAGAGTGAGACCTTGTCTCAAAACAAAAACAAAAGCTCCCAGTCAAAAGTCCAGTACCATATGGCTTCTCTGGTAGATTCTACCAAATACTTAAAGAAGAATTTCTACCAATCCCTCTCATGCTCTTCCAAAAAATTGGAGTGAAGAGGATAAGAGTACTTCCTAACTCACTCTTTGAGGCCAGTATTACCCTGATAACAAAGCCAAACAAAGACATAATAAGAAAATTACAGACCAATATTCCTTATTAATACAGATGCAAAAATCTACAGCAAAATACTAGCAAACTGAATCCAGTGGCATATTTAAAGGAATATGCACCATGACCAAGTGGGACTTATTCCCAGGAATGCAAGGGTGGTATAATAGAATGAAGGGGGGAAACCCCCATGTGATTGTTTCAATTGATACAGAAGGAAATTGACAAAATCCAACAGCTGTTCATGATAGAAACACTCAAAAGTAGGAATAGTAGGAAACTTTTTTAAATGTTTCCTCAACATTCAGCATTTATGAAAAAACCCATGGCTAACATCCAACTCGATAGTAAAAGACTGAAATCTTTGCCCTTGTGATCAGGAACAAGGCATGGATACCCATTCTCACCACAGTTACTCAAATTGTTGTGCAAGTTACAGCCAGACTAGTGTGACAAGAAAAACACATACAGATTTGGAAGGAAGAAATAAAACTGTCTCTGTTTGTAGATGACATGGTCCTATATCTAGAAAATCCCAAAAAAATCCAGAAAAACCTCTGCTAAAGCTAATAAATAACTTGAGCAAAGTTGTAGGTACAAGATAACACACAAAAAACATTTGTGTTTCTGTATACCAGCAATGAACAATCCAAAAAGAAATTTTAAAAGATTTTATTTATAATAACATCCAAAAACCTAAAGGAGATGACTCATTTATGAAAGACTTGTGCACTGAAAACTACAAAACATGTTGAAATAAAGAAGACCTTAATAAGTGAAAAGACATTTTGTGTTCGTGGATTGGGAGACTTTATATTGCTATTAGGATGGCAATACTGTTTAAAACAGTCTCCAGATTGAATGCAGTCTCTATCAAAATTCCATTGGCCTTTTTTGCAAAAATTGGAAATTGATCCTTTTATTCATACGGAATTGCAACAGACTCAAATAGCCAAAACAGTCTTGAAAAAGAAGAATAAAGCCAGAGGGCTCATATTTCCCAATTATGAAACTTACCTCAAACCTACAATAATGAAAACAGTGTGGTACTGGCATAAGGATAGATGTATAGACTGATAGAATAGAATTAAGAGTCCAGGATTAGTAAATCTGTAGGCAGTTTTTTTTTTTTTGGGACAGAGTCTCACTCTGTCACCCAGGCTGTAGTGCAGTGGCACGATCTTGGCTCACTACAACCTCCGTGTCCTGGGTTTAAGCGATTGTCCTGCCTCAGCCTTCTGAGTAGGTGAAACTATAGGCATGTGCCACCACACCCAGCTAATTTTGATATTTTTAGTAGAGACGAGGTTTCACCATGTTGGCCAGAATGGTCTTGATACCTTGACCCCATAATCCACCCCCCTCAGCCTCCCAAGTGTTGGGATTACAGGCATGAGCCACCATGCCTGCTTGGCAATTGATTTTTAACAAACATGCTAAGATGATTCAATGGGGAAAGAATAATCTCTTCAACAAATGGTTTGGGAACCACTGGAGATCCACATGCAAAACAATACAGTTGGTCCCCTACCTCATGCCATATATAAAAATTAACTCATAATGGACCAAGGGCCAAAATATAAGAATGAAAACAAACTCAACAATAAAAAAAACCACCTCAACTAAAAAATGGGCAGAGGACTTGGAATAGACAATTATTCTAAGAAGATATACACATAATTAATGCTCAGTATCATTAGTGATCAGGGACATGCAAATGAGAACCACAATGAGATATCACTTCATACCTACTAAGATGGCCAGAATCAAAAGACAGGCAGTAACAAGTGTTGAGGACAATGTGGAGATACTGGAACCCTTGTATGTTGCTGGTGGGTATGTTAAATGGTTCAGCCTTTGTGGAAAAGAGTTTGACAGTTCCTCAAAGGAAAGTATAAACTTACCATATGACCCAGCAATTCTGCTTCTAGGTATGTACCCTGAAGAATTAAAAGCAGATACTCAAACAAATACATGACTACAATGTTCGTATCAGCACTATTTACAATAGCTAAATGTTGGAAACAGCCCAAATGTCCATCAGTGGATGAATGAGTAAACAAATTGTGGTAGTCCACATTCCATAAAATAATGTCTAGCAATAAAGAAATTAAGTAATGATACATGCTGTGATGCAGATGAACCTAGAAAACATTGAGGCTGGGTGCGGTGGTGCACGCCTGTAATCCCAGCACTTTGGAAGGCCGAGGTGGGTGGATCACCTGAGGTCAGGAGTTTGAGACTGGTCTGACCAACATGGTGAAACCCCGTCTCTGCTAAATTAAAAAAAAAAAAATTAGCTGGGCGTGGTGGCACATGCCTGTAATCTCAGCTACTTGGGAGGCTGAGGAAGGAGAATCGCTTGAACTTGGGAGGCGGAAGTTGCAGTGAGCTGAGATCTCGCCAATGCACTCCAGCCTGGGCAACAAGAGCAAAATTTTGTCTCAAAAAAAAAAAAAAAAAAAAATTAAGTGAAAGAAGTCACACACAAATGGTCACATATTGTATGATTCCATTTATGTGAAATATGCACAATAGATAATCTGTGAGACAGAATGCAGATTGGTGGTTGCCAGGGCCTGGGGTTAAGGGTGAATGAGAAGCAACTACTTAATGGATATTGAATTTTCTTTTGGGGTGATAACAGTGTTTTAGAGGTGGTGGTTGAGGTGTTGGTTGTACAACACTGTGAATGTACTAAATGCCAGTGGAATGTTCACTTTATTTGTTTTTTTGAGACGGAGTCTCCCTCTGTCACCCAGTTTGGAGTGCAGTGGCACAATTTCAGCTCACTGCAACCTCTACCTCCTGGGTTCAGGTGATTCTCCTGCCTCAGCCTCTCCAGTAGCTAGGATTACAGGCACCTTCCGCCATGCCCAGCTAATTTTTGTATTTTTAGTAGAGACAGGGTTTCACCATGTTGGCCAGGCTGGTCTTGAACGCCTGACCTCAAATGATCTACCCACCTTTACCTCCCAAAGTGCTGGGATTACAGGTGTTAGCCACCGCACCCAGATGAATGTTCACTTTAAATGGATTAATTAGATATTACGTTAATTTTATCTCAATAAAATATTAAAATGCTTAAGAGAATGAAAATAGACCCATAGCCAGGATTTAAAATTTTTCTGAATAGTAAGAGATCCAGAAATAACAAAGATGATTGATTTAGCTAACAAACATATAGAGAGAGTTGCTACTCATGTGCTCTAAATGTTCAAGAAGTGAGTGGAAAACAGGAAGATGATGTGGAAGTATATAGAAGATATAAAAATAGAGATGAAGAAGCAATACTGAAATAAAATATGTATTTTGGATGGGATTAATAGCAGATAAGACACACATCAGTGAGATTGAGTACATAATAATGACTATCCAAAATGAAGCACAGGGTAGAAAGATTAAAGAAAAAACAGAGCATCAGTGAACTGCGGGAAATATCGAGTGGTCTAAGACACATGTAATTAGAATCCTAGGAGAAGGGAGGGGCAACAGAAAAATATTATAATAAATAATGACATTCGTTTTTTAATTTATTACTTCAACAGATTTTTGGGAAACAAGTGGTGTTTGGTTACATGAGTAAGTTCTTTAGTGGTGATTTCTGAGACTTTGGTGCGTCCATCACCCAAGCAGTGTACACTGTACCCAATGTGCAGTCTTTTATCCCTCAGAGTCCACTGTATCATTCTTATGCCATTACATCCTCATAAGCTTAGCTCCCAGTTATGAGTGGGAACATATGATGTTTGGTTTTTCCATTCCAGAGTTAACTTCAGTTAGAATAAATTCCCAGTTCCATCTAGGTTGCTGTGAATGCCATTAAGAAATAATGACTTTAAACCTCTGTTCTCTGTTTAGTGAAAACTATAAACCTATAGATGATGGTAAGAAGTCATCCTAAAGGAGAAAAATATAAAAAAAGCAAAACCTAACCAAGGCACATCATAATCAAATAGCTTAAAATTGGTGGTATTGAAATAAAATTTTGTTGTTGTTGTTGAGATAGGGTCTTGCTCTGTCTCCCAGGCTGTAGTACAGTGGCACTATCATGGCTAACTGCAGCCTCGACCTCCCAGGCTGAAGCAGTTCTTCCACCTTAGCCTATCAAGTAGCTGGGACTACAGGCATGCACCACCATACCTGGCTAATTTTTGTATATTTTGTTGAGAAGGGGCTTTACCATGTTGCTCAGGTTGGTCTCCCAAAGTGTTTGGATTACATAGTGTGAGCCACTATGCCCGGCTAAGTTTTGTATTTTTAGTTGAGATGGGGTTTCACTGTGTTGGCCAGGCTGGTCTTGAACTCCTGACCTCAAGAAATCCACCCACCTCTGCCTCCCAAAGTATTGGGGTTTCAGGTGTGAGCCACCATGCCTGGCCCATTTTTAACTTCTTAAAAAGATAATTGACTAAAACACAAATACTAACAATGCCTTGAGGGCTTATACATGGAAATTAATTGATGTCAGTAGCATAAAGAATGGGGTAAGGAGAAGTATAGAATTTTTAGGTGCTTTTATCATATATGAAGTGGTATGACATTTGAACCCTAGGCTGTGTATGTTTTAGAACAATTCCTGTATAACAAAATAAAAATAGTAAGCCTATGTAGGATATAAAATGGATACTAAAAAATAGTCCAAAAGAAGATAGACAAAGATAAAAAACATGAACAAATAACAGGACAAAAACAGAACAAAACAGTAGATGTAAATCTAGTAATATTGATAGTTATAATAAATATAAATGACTTAAACACTCAATTTAAAAAGCAAAGATTGTCAGATTATATAAAAAAGCAAGACTCAAGTACAGATGCTCCTTAACTTATGATGGTGTTAGGTCCTGATAAACCCATTGTAAGTTGAAAATAGTCGAAATATATTTAATACTCATAATTGACTAGGCATGATGGATCATGCCTGTAATCCCAGCACTTTGGGAAGCTAAAGCTGGCAGATCATTTGAACCTAGGAGTTCAAGAGCAGTCTGGACAGCGTGGTGAAAACTCGTCTCCACAAAAAATATAAAAACTAGCTGGATGTGTTGGTGTGCATCTGTAGTCCTAGCTACTTGGGTGGCTGAGGTGGGAGAGTTGATTGAGCCCAGGAGGTCGAGGCTGCAGTGAGTTCTTCATTGCATTCTAGTCTGGGCAACAGAGTGGGACCTTGTCTAAAAAAAAAAAACCTACTGAATATCATAGCTTAGCCTAGCCTACCTTAAATGTGTTCAGAACACTTACGTTACACTACAGTTGGGCACAGTCATCTAACATACAGCCTATTTTGTAATAAAGTGTTAAATATCTCATTATAATTTATTGAATGCAATACTGAAAATGAAAAACAGAAAGATTATATAGGTACTTCAGTATGGTTTCTACTGAGTGCATATCACTTTCTCAGTGTGGTAAAGTTGAAAAATCTTAACGTGCACCATCGTAAGTCAGGGATCATATATTTATGATGTTTACAAGAAATTTATTTTAAATAGACATAGATAGATTAAATATACAAGGACAGATGGGGACTTTTGTATCTGGTCCATGTGGTGTAACAGGGATCATGTTTACTGTCCTCGTGAGACAGTCATACCCATCTTCTCCAAAAAACCAAAATATGTAGAAACTACAGTGATTAAGACATTGGATATTAGGTGGTGAAGGTCAGTGATTCTTGAGAGAAGAAACAAACAAGGTGAGTCCTGCAATTGCCCCAGGCCTACTACACTGAGAGATTTTCTACCATGTGACATAGAGAGTAGAAACTGAGTTGTGGAGCCTGGCAGACTGCCTGAGTTGAGAAGATGTTGCTGCTCTGGAGCAGACTAGTAAATTATAAAAACAAGACTTGAAAGGAACAAACTGTTTTCAAATCCAGGATACTCAGCTGTATCCTTGAGTCCAAAACAAATACTAATTTTTTGTAGTCCAAAAAAATTTATAGGAGCCAAAAATATCTACCATTTAGCAAGGCAAAATTCATAAAGTATGTCATTCAGTGAAAGATTGCCATGTATGCAAAGAAACATGAAATATGACCCATAATTATGAGAATTATCAACCAAAATTGACACAGAAATGACATAGATGTTAGAATTAGCAGAGGGCATTAAAATGTTATAACCGTATTTCATATATTCGAGAATTTAGAGATGTAGAAGAGACAAAAAGACCCATATCAAACTTACAATGATGAAAACTACAACTGAGATGAAAAATGTACTGTATGAGATTAGTGGTAAATTAGACATTGCAGAAAATATTACTAATGAACTTGAAGGCAGAGCAATAGAAACTATCCAGAATGAAGCACAGAGAAAAAAGAAAAAGAAGTCAGTGAGCTGTGGGACACGCAAGCAGCCAGAGAGATGAGTAATTGTAGTTCCCAAAGGAAGTAATATACAGAAGAATGTGTTTTAAGAAATAATGTTTACATTGATAACAAAGAAGAATTAAAAAATTTAAAAAATGGCTAAAAAGTTTTAGACTTAAGCCATAAACCTACAGGTAAAGAAGTTGAATGAATTTTAAGTATAAGAAACACAAAGAAAACTACACCATGGTATAGCAGGTCCTCAAATAATGTTGTTTCTTTCAGCATCATTTTGTCATAATGTTGATGAGAGAAAAAAATTGATTCCTGGCTGGGGCTGCTGTTGGTATGGTGTTTGCATGTTCTTCCCATGTCTGCATGGGTTTTCTCTGGGACTTCAGTATCCTCCCACATTAGGGAGATGTGTGCATTAGGTTAATTGGCTTCTCTAGATTGTTGCAATATGAGTGAGTGAGTCAGGGTATGCACATGCGCACGCTCTAGTATGGAATAGCATCCTGTATAAGGGTGGTTTCTGCCTTGTGCCCTGAGCTGCTAGGGTAGGCTAGAAAAATTAGGTAAATAATTATTTTACTTGTTTTCATTAATCTTTTTTTAGTGTGTGTGTAGCTCACATTTATTTCATTGTTTAATATTAGAAGTGTTTTCACATATATTTAGAAGTTTGGTGATGTTTTTGTAACTAGAAATATACTGCAGGAACTTAACTCTTGTTTATATTGATTGGACCATGGTAAAATTGGTTCTTTTCTACTTTGTTTCATTTGAAGTTGCAGGTTCCAAGAACCTATTGGCGATGTTAAGTGAGGACTTATTGTACATTATAATCAAATTGTTGAAAGCAAATGATAAAGAGGAGATCTCAAAAGCAGTCAGAGAAAGAGATATGGTCATTTTGTGTATAGAGGAAAAAAGATAAAGATGATTATCTTAATAGATTTATCAGAAACGGTATAAATAAACTGGGGAAGCATCTTCAAAGTACTGAAAGATGAAAAATGTCAATCTGTAATTCTATATAGGACAAAAATATGTTTCTGAAACAAAGATGAGTTAAAGATGTTTACAACACAGAAGCAGAAAGAATTTATTGCTAACATTTCCCCTCTAGAAAAAAGTTTTAAAGTAATCCTTCAGCAGGAAAATGATACCAGATGCAAATATGGACTTACATGAAAGAAAGAACACTAGAAATGGTAACTACTTGGGTAAATGCGTAAGAATTTTTTTTCTTATTAGTTAAATCTCCTTAAAAGATAATTGACTGCTTAAAGCAAAAGTATTAACAAGCTGTTGTGGGGTTTACAACTTACATAAAAGTAAAATGCATGACAACAATAGCTAAAAGGCAGGGAGGGAGAAATGAAAGTATACTGTTATAAGCTTCTTTTGCTCTGTGTGAGGTGAAAATATCACTGGAAGGTAGATTGTGATAAGTTAAAAATGTGTACTATAAACTCTAGCTCCTAAAATAGCAAAACAGAGAGTTACAACTAATAAGCCAATAAAAAGGAGATAAAATGGAGTCATACAAAATAATTCAACAGAAGCCAAAAAAGAAGAAAAAAAAAGAACAGAAACTGAATGGGACAAATATAAAATAGATTGCAAGATAATAGAATCAAACGTAACCATATGAATAATCACACTAAATGTAAATAGTTTAAACATCCCAATTTAAAGTCTGGATTTGTCAGATTAGTTATAAAAGCAAGATCCAACCATATGCTTGTCTACAAGAAATACTGTATAAACATAAATAGGTGAAAAGTAAAAGAATGGGAAAAGATATGATAACCTAGTCAAAAGCAACTTGGAGTAGCTATAATAATATAAAGGAAATTTCAGGACAAGGAATATTACCAGGGATAAAGAAGATCATTTCATTTATAATGGTAAAGAAATCAGTTGGCCGGGCGCAGTGGCTCAAGCCTGTAATCCTAGCACTTTGGGAGGCCGAGGTGGATGGATCACCTGAGGTCAGGAGTTCAAGACCAGCCTGGCCATCATGGTGAAACCCCATCTTAATTTTTAATAATAATAATAAAAAGTCAGTTAAGAGGACATAATGGTGTTACATGTTTATGCAACTAATAACAGAGCTTCAAAACACATGAAACAAAAGCTAATAGAAGTGCAAGGAGAAATTGAGAAATCCTGTCATAATTGGAGATTTCAGTAACCCCTCTCAATGATTGATACAAGTGGACAGAAAAATCGTCAACGATATAGTAGACTTGAATAACTGTTGACCAACTTGACCTGATTGCATTTATAGAACACGCTACCTAAAAAGAGCAGAATACACATTTGTTTGCAAGTTTATACAAAACATATACAAAGATAAACCATATTTTGGGCCATAAAGCACATTTTTTTTTTTTTTTTGTGGAGATGGGGTTTTGCTTTGTTGTCCATGCTGTAGTGAAGTGGTACCACGATGGGTCACTACAGCCTTGACCTCCTGGGCTCAAATAGTCCTCCCATTTCAGCTTCCTGAGTAGCTAGAACTACAGATGTGTGCCACTACACCCAGCTAATACTCCTTTTTTTTTTTTTTTTTTTGTAGTGTTGGGATCTTACTCTGTTGCCCAGACTAGTCTAAAACTCCTGAGTTCAGGTGATCCTCCTGCCTCTGCCTCCCAAACTCCTAGGATTATAGGCATGAGCCACTGTGCCTGGCCATGAAACAAGTCTTAAATGAATTCAAAAGGATTCAAGTCATTAAAAAATGATATCTGATTACCATGGAATTAGGTATCATTAACAGAAAGATTCTTGGGAAATCTCAAATATTTGGAAATTAAAAAATACAAGTAATCTATGGTTTAAAAAGAAGGAAAGGTAAATTAGAAAGTATTTTAAACTAAATGACAACAGCAATACAACATCAGAAGATATTACTAAAACAGTATTTAGGGATAAATTTGTAGCACCAGATGTATATATTTTGAAAGGAGAATGAACTCAGATAAATGACTTCAGCTTCCGTCTTAAGAAACTAGAAAAGCAAATTAATCCCAAGGGAAGTAGCAGAAATTGGATAATATGAATAGCTTTTTTTTTTTTTCTTTTTCAGCCTTCTAGCTGGGACTTCAGGCACATGCTACCATGCCTGGCTATTTTTTTTTTTAAATTTTTTGTAGAGATGAGGTCTCACCATGTTGCACAGACTGGACTCGAACTCCTAGATTCAAGTGGTCCCTTTGCCTTGGCTTCCTCAAGTGGTAGGATTATAGACAAGAGCTATCATGGCTGGTCCTGAGTAGCTTTTTATGTGTTAAAGGAATAAAAATTGTAGTAAAAGTCTGCTTACAAAGAAAACTCTAGGTCCAGATAGTTTTAGTGGTGAATTATACCAGTTAAGGAAAAAATAGGGCTGGGTGCAGTGACTCATGCCTGTAATCCCAGCACTCTGGGAGGCCGAAGTGAGTAGATCACGAGGTCAGGAGTTCAAGACCAGCCTGGCCAACATGGTAAAACCCTGTATCTACTAAAAATACAAAAAAATAAGCCCGGTGTGGTGGCGCACACTTTTGTAGTACCAGCTACTTGGGAGGCTGAGGCAGGAGAATCCCTTGAACTGGGGAGGCGGAGGTTGCAGTGAGCCAAGATCACGCCGTTGGACTCCAGCCTGGGCAACAAAAGCAAAACTCTGTCTCAAAAAAAGAAAACCAAAGGAAAAAATAGTATCAGTTCTATATGTTTTAAAAGATACTGAAGTGGAAGGAAATTTTTACAAGACTCATGATGCTAGCATTACTGGGATACCAGCATCAGACAAATACATTTTAAGGAAATTACAGACCAGTATGTCTCATAAATATACTTGCAAAAATCTAAACAAAGTTTCAACAAATCTAATTCAATAGTTTATTATAAGGATAAGATGTGAGGACTCCATGTTTGGGTCCCCTTCCACGAACACTCCTTGCATGGAAGCCGTCTTTCTCTCTCCTGGATTTTCCCTCGGAGTCTCCTTCCACACTCTCTGGTGGAAGCCTGTCTTCCCCTCCTAAACTCCATCTTTCTCTATTCCCTTCCACTCATTGTGGAAGCTGCTTTCCTCCCCTGGATTCCATCCTTCTGGATTCTCTCACTGTGTGAGAGTTAGCTGTTTCTCTCTCTTTCTCTAAAAAAAAAAAAAAAGGATAAGATGTCAAAACCATGTGGGGTTTATCCCAGAATGTAGGGTTGGTTTAATGTTCAAAAAAATCAGTAGTGTAATTCACCATATTAACAAACTAAAAAGCAAAAATCACATGATCATCTCAATAGATGCAGAAAAATCATCTGACAAAAATTCAGTATTCACTATTATAAAGACTCTCAGCAAGGTAGGAGTGGAAGTGAACTTTCCCAGTCTGCTAATATGCTTCTGTGAAAAACCCTATTAGCTGACCTTGTACTTACTGGTGAAAAACTGGACACTTTTTTTTTTTCTTTTTTGAGATAGAGTCTCGCTCTCTCACCCAGGCTGAAGTACAGTAGCACTATCTCAGCTCACTGCAACATCTGACTCCTGGGCTCAAGCGATTCTTCTGCCTCAGCCTCCTGAGTAGCTGATATTACAGGCACACGCCACTGTGCCCAGGTAGACTTTTTTTTTTTTAAAAAAGAAGTCGAGTTGTCCACTTTTACCAGTTTAATTTGATGTAGCTCTGAAGGTTCTAGCCCTTGCCATCAGGCAAGAAAAGGAAATACATGGTATTCAGTTTGGAAATAAATGAATAAAACTATACTATTCACAGATGACCTGATTGTCTATGTAGAAAATCTGAGGAATCCTACTAGAGCTAATGAGTTAGTTCAGCAAAGTTGTGGGATAGAAGAGTGATATGCAAAAAGCAATTGTGTTTCTATACATTAGCAGAGAACAATCAGAAATGAAAATAAAAGAGTAGTATTTTCAAAAGCATCAAAAATATTAACTACTCAGGGATAAGTCAAACAAAATATGTAAAAGAAAATTAGAACTACAAAATACTGCTGCAAGAAATTAAAGAATACCTAAGTAAGATACAGTTGATTCTCATTATTTATGGATTCTTTACTTGGAAATTGGCTTACTCACTAATTTTTTTTTTGTAACCCCCAAACCAATACTTGCAGTGCTTTTGTGGTCATTCTTGGACACTTGCAGGGGCAAAACATTTTGAGTCACCCAGTGCACACATTTCCAGCTGGGATCAAACAAGACACTGCTCTGCTTTCTTATTTTGGCTTTCATACTGTAAGCAAATAGCCCTTTCTTGGTTTACTGAGTGCTACATTTTTTACGTGTTTCACTTTTTGTTGGTTGTTTTGATGTTTAAAGTGGACCCCAAGTATAATGTTTAAGTGCCATATAGTGTTTGTTAATACAAAGAGGCTCTAATATGCCTTATGGAGAAAATATGTGTATTAGGTAAGCTTTATTCAGGCAGGAGTTAAACAGTGCTGTTGGACATGAGTTCAATACTAATGAACCAATAACATATATTAGTAGTACATATTAAACAAGAGGTCTTTAAACAGAAACACATAAAACATGGTATATAATCAGTTGACAAAAATGTGACCAAAAGCTTGCAAGAACCTAATCCTTTAGTTTCCCTGGGAGCAATGGTTCAGTAATTGTTAATTCACGTAATAGTCATTGACATATTGTTATCTCAATAATGAGAAATGACTGTAAATCCTGTTAATGCGTTGGAGGACTCAACTTTGTTAAAATGTTGATTTTCACCAAATTATGGATTTAAGAGATTTGTGTCAATCTTTGCAGGCTTTTTTGTAGAAATGGACAAAATTCACATGGTACTTTAAAGAACTTGAAACAACTGTGAAAAAGAACAGTATGGGAGCCAACATTACCTAATTTCAAGAATTATAAAGCTATAGTAAAAATGGTTTGGCATAAATATAGGTAAATAGACAGGAGAATTGCTTGAACTCAGGAGGCAGAGGTTGCAGTGAGGTGAGATTGCACCACTGCACTCCAGCCTGAGTGACTGAGTGAGACTCCATCTCAAAAAAGAAAGTAAATAGATCAGTGAAAACAGAATAGGTAGTCCAGAAATAAACTCTTATATATGTAGATAACTAGTAATTTTGACAAAGGCATAAAGGCAATGCAGTGGGAGAAACGTAGCCTTTTCCACAACTGGAAGTAATGGGATATTGATATATAAAAAATGAATTAATACCTTGCACTGTATACAAAAATTAACTCAAAATGGCTTCTTGACTTAAATGTAAAACCTAAAACTGTAATGTTTGTGGGAGAAAACAGGAGAAAAATATTTTAGACCTCAGGTAATAATTTCTTAGATACAGCATCAAAAATACAAACTATAAAAATTGATAAATTAGATTTATTAAAATTAAAATCTGTTCGTCAAAAGACACTGGTAAGTGAATAAAGAGAGAAGCCACAGTTTGGGAGAAATTTTTTTTTTTTGGTAGGAATTCTTTATTATTTTCCAAGATAACTCTCCATTTGCTCCAATGCTGTTAGCAATTCCTCTTTTTCCTACTACTATATTTTTTGGAGACAAGAGTCTCACTGTGCTGCCCAGGCTGGAGTGCAGTGGCATGATCTCAGCTCACTGCAACCCCCACCTCCTGGGCTCAAGCTATTCTCGTGCCTCAGCCTCCCAAGTAGGTGGGACCACAGGTTCGTACTACCACACCCAGCTAATTTTTGTATTTTTAGTAGAGATAGGGTTTTGCCATGTTGCCCAAGCTGGTCTCAAACTCCTGACCCCAGGTGATCCCACCTCGGCCTCCCAAAGTGCTGGGATTTAGGCATGAGCCACTGTGCCTGGCCTGCGAGAAAATCTTTACCAAGAATATGTCTAATCAGTAACTTGCATGTAGGTTGTATAAAGAACTTTTCAAATTCAGCAGTAAGAAAAAAAAAAGAGGTAAAATATTTAGATAGTTGCTTCACCACAGGAGATACACAGATGACATAGAAGCAAATGAAAAAAAGGTACTTAACAGTAGTCATTAAGGGGAATGTAAATTAAAATCACGAGATATCATTATATACATACTTAGAATGGCTGATGTTAAGAAGACTGACCAAACTAAACGTTGGCAAGGACACACTGTGTCTGTCCTGTACGCTTGTGGTCCCACCTACTTGGGAGGCTGAGGCACGAGAATAGCCTGAGCCCAGGAGGTGGGGATTGCAGTGAGCCAAGATCATGCCACCGCACTATGTATGCTTACATCTCTAGATAGCTTCACTGAAAAAGTTGGAGATGGAAATACAGCATGGCCTGCTTTGAATCAGATCCTTGAGCATCCTTTTTCTGTTTTTCCGGACTATGGTGGCACTGTCAAGACTAGAAAGAACTTACTCCAACCCTCTTTTGATTAGTAAGAAAATAATAAAATAGACCGGGCGTGGTGGCTTATGCCTGTAATCCCAGCACTTTGGGAGGCCAAGGCAGGCGGATCACAAGGTCAGGAGTTTGAGACCATCCTGGCTAACACAGTGAAAACCTGTCTCTACTAAAAATACAAAAATTAGCTGGGCGTGGTAGCATGTGCCTGTAGTCCGAGCTACTTGGGAGGCTGAGGCAGGAGAATCGCTTGAACCTGGGAGGTGGAGGTTGCAGTGAGCCGAGATCACGCCATTGCACTCCAGCGTGGGCGACAGAGCAAGAGTCTGTCTCAAAAAAAAAAAAAATAAAATAAAATAAAATAAAGACTAGAAAGAACAATAGCAGTTAGTGTTTAATACTTTATGCTATAAACCATTCCCTAATTTTGATATGACTTTGTGAAATAATTTTTAAATATATGTTTTACGTGTTCATTCTATACAAGTAAAACAGTACAGTAATTCAAAAAGTGAGAACCCTTTTTACTTCTCCTTTAATGTATGCACGTTTGATTTAAAGAAGGTAAATATCTGATCAGACAGTAAGCTGCTGTAACTTTTGTCATTCACCAGTTTGCAATGTTTTCCCATCTTGGTTTATAAGCACTGTACCTCTTCCGCTTTTCAGAGCTATATAATTCATGTAGTTTATTTAATCAATTTCTGATAAATATTAATATTTAGCTTGTTTATAGTTCTTGCTGTTATAGTCTTGTTTTCCAGATTATCATTGCAAACATCCCATGCAAGTCTTCCTGTAGTATGAACACCCAGATTAATAATTACTGTTTTAAAGACAGGTACAATTGAAACTTTCATTAGTGTTGTCCATCAAAAATTTTGTACTAATTTATATTTGCACCCACAGAATTTGCACCCGTTTTCCCCACATACTTGCTTATACTTAAATGATTATTTAAAAAAAATTGTATCAGTCTAATAGGGAAAAATTATATATCATTGGAATTTGAATTTTTACTTCTTTTTTTTTTTTTTTTTTTTTTTAAGACAGTCTCGCTGTTGCCTAGGCTGGAGTGTAGTGGCACCATCTTGGTTCACTGCAACTTCTGCCTCACAGGCTCAAGTGATTCTCTTGCCTCAGCCTCCTGAGTAGCTGAAACTATAGGCACGCGCCACCATGCCTGGCTAACTTTTGTATTTTTAGTAGAGACAGGGTTTCATCATGTTGGCCAGGCTGGTCTCGAACTCCTGACCTCAAGTGATCTGTCTGCCTTGGCCTCCCAAAGATCTGGGATTACAGGCATGAGTCACTGTGCCTGGCCAAATTTTTATTTCTTTATCATTCTTTTGAACAGTTATGTTTACTCAACAAATTATGTGAATTAATTGTGTGTATGTTTGCCCTTTTTTTCTATTGGCTTTTAAAAAATTGATTTATATTACCTTTTTATCTTATGAATGTTAACAGTTTGTCTTCACATTTTTTTTTTTTTATTGAGTTGGAGTCTCACTCTGTTGCAGAGCCTGTATTGCAATGGCGTGATCTTGGCTCACTGCAACTTCCGTCTCCCTGGTTCAAGCCATTCTCTTCCCTCAGCCTCCCAAGTAGCTGGGATTACTGGCACCCGCCATCATGCCTGGCTAATTTTTGCACTTTTGTAGAGACAGGGTTTTACCACGTTGGCCAGGCTGGTCTTGAACACCTGACCTCAGGTGGAACGCCTTGGCCTTCCGAAGTGCTGGGATTTCAGACATGAGCCACTGTGCCCAGCCTGTCTTCACATATTGGGGAAGTAATATTGCATGTATTACTTCCCCAGCACGCAGACTCTTTTTTAGTATCATGTGATATGTTTTGCTTTATAGAAGTTTTATATTTTTATGTTGTTAACTGTCAGATTTTGCCTTTATAGCTTCTAGGTTCCTTTTCATATCTAGGAAGGCCTTCTGTATTACAGGAATATGACAGATATTTAGCCAAGTTTCCGTGATGTTTTTGTATTTTGCATTTTAATATTTCTGAAATTTATCTTTGTGTTTATGTGAGAGAGGAGCTTAAATTTTTTCTTAAGGGATAGACTGTTAAAATGGAGCAGTTTGACGCCTGGGTAGCTAATCGATAATTTTGCTTGGACAGTCTTAGGTTAGGGTCTTATTTTACTTGGGAATTAGGATGAGTTCCCTCCAACAGCAGAGAATAAAGAAAGAGGAATAGGTAAAGAGACATAGAAACTGTATTCAAGTCATTTCTGCCACCAGGGATAAAAAGGATTCTTTGGAATGATTTGCCTTGTGAAGTGAGGTAGTCTGTGACCTTACTAGCAGCAGTTCTGGCTGGAATATAGCTACTTTAAAAAATGTTTGCTACTTTAAATTCTGGTTTAGGAAACTACTGGTGTTCTAGTAAATTCCGGTCATGTAGTTTTTTCCTGCTGTTTTTTCTCATGTGTTCTATATTCTGCCAGTGGTCTGCTTGCATTTGCCAGAAAGTTAGGTGTTTTATGTGCTTCTGTGTCTACTCTCCTTGAAAAGCTTGTACTGCCTTTCTCTTATCTTCCCTTCTTACCTAAGTGAATTTCTAATTTCCTTATCTAATCATTACCTGTTAAAACTTGCCTTTCCATACCCCCTTTGCTTATGGAATTCCTGTAACAGCCTTCCTTATAGTACTTATCATACTGTGTTTGTCCATTGTCTGTGTCTGTTTCTTCTATGAGACTGTGAGCTCCTTTGGGGATGGATCGTTTTGCCTGTTTATTGAAAACTGTGAGCTACATTATTTTGTAGCTTGTTCAATGACTTGAACAGTTTCTGTTTCTTTACTGGTTCCTACACATATAAATGAACAGGCAAAATGAGGATTCAAGTTCCACAGAGTCCAGGACAGTTTGTAAAGACATAAAAATAGAGTGAATCTATAAATAGAGTATATTTACATTTTTGTTGGATATGCAAATACTGCTATTACAAATATGTATTTTACCATTGTTTCTTATCAAAGTTGTAAGTTATATCTAATCAAGTTTCATGTCAATAAAGGTAGAATATTTCCTAGCACACAGAAAAGAATCCTTTAATATAATTTATATGATATTTGAGAATTTTTCAGTGGAAACAAACTTACAGGTTTGTAAGTCAGTGGAAAAAATAACAAATACACGATTTTCACAGACTACTACAGAAATATGTTTGTGTTTTGTTTTGAGAAAAGATCTCACTCTGTCACCCAGGCTGGACTGCAGTCTGGAACTTCTGGGCTCAAGCAATCCTTCCACCTCAGTCTTCTGAGTATCAAGGATTACAGGCTTGTGCTATGACATATGGCTGATATTTTAATTTTTTTTGTAGAGATGAAGTCTCCCTATGTTGTCCAGGCTGTTCTCAAATCCCTGGCCTTAAGCCATCCTCCTGCCTCCTATAATCCCAAAGTATTGGGATTATAGGTGTGAGCCACTACACCCAGCCAAGAAGTATATTTGTATGAATAAAATCAATTTATCCTAACAGAATGTTTTAACTAAGAATATTTTTACTTAGCTTTACAAACTCTCTTTTCATGACTTTCTGTGTCACTGTTTTAATATTTATATTAAATATTAAATGACAATGATAGTATAATTGTCTTAACAAACAATTGTTTAAACCAGAATAATAAAGAATTTTTAATCATTGTTAACAGTGTTTGGTATCATCTCTTTCAATCCATACCATTATCTAGAGAAATAAGAACAACTATTATCTCTATTTTACTCTGTGGGAAAGTGAGATTTAAGTACTTTCTCAAGGTCATGCAGATACTAGTAAGTGACAGAGATAGCCAAAACAGACTCTTAACCATCATGTGGCAGTTGCTCTTTCGAAATGGCAGTCTGAACTGTGAATCTATTTTAATTAATTTTATTTACTTCTAAGGAGATCTCTACCATTCCAGTTGCCAAACTGACTTCAAGCCTAAAAAGTACCTTCAGTGGTAACATCTGTAGGTCTCTGCAGATGTATACCTATGTAACATTATGTGCATTTGCCACTTTTTTGCACTGTTGACTTCTCTAAAAAAGATTTATATAAATCGTTTATGTGTCTCAGATTTTATGGACCACTTTGTTTTCGTAGATGCTCTATCCAAATTTTGGTATAATTTATAAATTATTGCTGTATCACTGAGCTCTCTAAGTAGGAATGCTATTAAGATTTCTGATTAAAGGAATAACTATTTGTTTTAATCCCTTTTTAAAATAAAATATTACAATTATGACTATGTCTTAATTTATCAACTTTAAACATTTTGATTTTAATTATGAAGCTTTATCAAAGTGAGATCTTGGACACTTCTCACCAAACTTCAGTCACCAATTAAAATGTTTATTGGATTCATGTTAACGTTTATGAAACGGGGTCAGAATTAATGAAATATAAGTTTTATACCATGTTATTTGTTAACATTTTCCTTTAAAGGATTTAGATTAGGTTTTCATACCAAACAAGGGTTCACAGAACTATAAATGAATCATTTAAATTGCTTTTTAATATGTTTAGAACCTATGCTATTAACAATTTTTATAGTATAAAATTTTCACACTGTATGCTTCTAATATTTTTTGCATTGTAGCAGATGAATATGCAGCATTATTGAATTATGAAAATTACACAGTGATAGTATAAATGCTATTATTGTGTTATGCAAACTTGGCTGATTTTTATCAGATTTTATTCTTTTCTCATTTTAAACAAATTATTCTGCTTTTGCTTTTTGATATTAAATTGGCTGTGCTGTCTGTTACACTTGAATTCATGAGATGGTATGCAAAAGCCAAAACTGATTGTAGTCTCAGGTTACTTTGTATTTTCTTATAATGACTGACTTTCCAAATTGAACAGGACATTTTTAAAAATTTGCATGATACACAATGGAATAGCTAAAATACAGGTTTCCTCAAAACTGTCTTGACTTTTTTCTTTTTTGTATTCTTCCCAAAAGTAATAATAACTAGTTTTTTTTTTTTCTTTTTAGTTTGCAAGCCACTTACAATGGTTAATTGTAGAATCTACTGTCAGCTGTCTTGGCCCTACAGTTGGTTACTTAGATTCTCTTTCTTTTCACTTATGTCTTACCAGGTACTTATGTAGTTTTCTTATAAAATAGTTTCTTAATCATAATGATCACAGTCAAGCCATTGTACAAATTACTGGGCCTGTTAAGAGTATTAGAAATGTAAAAGAATATTATTTTCAGTATTAAACTTTGGCATAGGAAGTTTGTAGATGAAGTTCCTAAAGCCAGCCATTTTAATTCATTTTAAGTGTTCTCATTGTGACTACAATTGAACTGTGTTTATTGTGACTATAGTTTAAATGACCAGGAAGTAATTCACTTGCATGTTTTATGCTTAGATTTTAAAATATTTTTTGGCATTGATTAATGGGAAGTGAAGGAAAAATTAAAAGTAGTTAAACGTGTCTATAAATGAGAGAAAAGAAAAATATAGGATAAAATAATGTGGTATTAGAAAAATATTTTGAAGCTTTAGTATTACCTTGTATTTGCGACATGGTTTAGGAAACTATATCATACATTTACAACTCAATCTCACAACAACTTTGGGTCTTAAGCAGGATAGATTTGTTTCCCTCATTTTATAGAAAGAATAGAAGTTTTAGTGAGTTTAAGTAAAATCATTAAGACCTTGATGGTTAGAGAGGACTTCCTAAATGAGATGTAAAAAGCACAAGCCATAAAAGGAAAGGTTGATAATTATAATGCAAAAAAAAAAAAAAAAAAAATAGAAGCCTATACTTCCAGCTACTTGGGAGGCTGAGGAGAGAGAATAGCTTGAGCCCAAGGTTTGAGTCCAGTCTGGGCAACATGGTGAGACTCTGTTTCTGAACAAAAAAAACCCCAAACAAACAAAAAATCGTAGTGGAGAAAAATATCCAAAGAGCAGTAATGGATACTATTTGTCAAATGTGAATTATCAAAAATTAAAATACTTGATTATATTTTATGTTTTCAAGCTTCAGGAGAAACTGTAACTGCCAGGGGAAGGTAATTTGGTACAATCACTTTGAGAGCTATTTGGCAGCACATTCTTTTAAGAGTGAAGAATTGGAAACAACTCAGTGTCTCAGTAGAGGAGTCGATAAAAAAACTGGTATAATATTGTAATAGAAATTCTATGGTAGTTAAAATTTATGTGCTAGATCTATATAAGTAAAAGTCTTGAGAACATAATGAAGAGTGAAGAAAGTAAACGGTGAGAATGTTTATTATAATACTATAAAACCATTTATGTGAATATAGAACTACATACTAATACTCTATATTATAAGGAACTTAACAGGAATGGAATACCATCTTTTTTTTTCTTTTTTTTTTTTTAAATAACAGTTAAACATGGAACGTGGTTAATAAGCATTGGGTGTTAGATACATGGGTACTTGTTAAATTATTCTTTTTACAACTTTAAAAATGTATTTTAAAAAAACAGAAAGAAAGGAAAGTTAATTTTCTTAGAGTTACCGAAAAAGTATCGTGGGAAGACCTAGTACTTAATTTAGGACCTGAATCCCAAGTCTAGAGCTTTTTCTAACATGCTACCTCATGATGAGAAGGAAAAAAATTGAGATGAAAGGATCAAGAAGCTAGACAAAATTTAGTTTCATAGTAATAAGAACCAGGAAACTTATGTGTTTCTAGTAAATTTTTTGAGAGGAAAGAGAAGTTTATAAGAAATAAAAATTACTATGATTTTACTTTAAAATCTTTAAGCATGCTGTTATATACCTAGAACAACTTAGGTACTTAGGAGAAATTTTACCTTAATTTATTGTTTAAAATGTGATACATATTTCTGTTGCATGTAATGGAAGACATTAGGTAATTTGAGTTTTTAAAATACAAAATTCATGACAATAATCCAGATATACAATCTGCCTTCAATCTGACAAAGTCAAAACTAGTTTTTCTTCCATTTTGTAAAGTCATTCTTCACAAAAACTTTATAGCCTTTTTATTTACAGCTTCTCTCCAAGATAAAATGGCAAACCCAAAAGAGAAAACTGCAATGTGTCTGGTAAATGAGTTAGCCCGTTTCAATAGAGTCCAACCCCAGTATAAACTTCTGAATGAAAGAGGGCCTGCTCATTCAAAGGTAAGGTTATGAAGAGAGGTGGTGAGACATACTTATCAAACTAACAGATTTATCATCTCAGATTTTAATTGTGCTTTATTTTGGGGAGTGGGGGTTTGGCGGATGGCTTGACGGCTTTTAGTTCTACATTAATAATATTTCAAAGCATGTAACTAAACTATTTTGTAGCTCATTATGGTTTACAAAGCTCTTTTAGATTTAGTACTTCATATAAACCTTAATAAAACCACACGAGATATGGATTTTTGATTTCCATTTTGTGACTTAAACTCAGGCACAGGAAAGTTAAATGACTTGCTTAATAGTTCATAAGTGCCAGTGCCAGTACTTGAATATGTTTTCTTTGGCTCCCAAGTATGGCGTGCTTTCCATTAAATCACAGCTGCCAAAGTAGAAATGGAGGCAAAGTAAATATACCAGCAGTTACCTAGTGAGATGTCTTTTCCAATGTGATATTTAATTTTAATATTAATCATTTATAAAAGTTGTATATACCACTATTGTTATGTATGCCTTCACTTATATTGTTTTTTAAATGGAAAGCAATTTTTATTTATATATAACTACATACATTTATTTTGCATATTTACATGTTACAAAGCTACAGCTAATGCATTTATGTTTGAGCTCTATTCAGTTGCTTAAAATATCTTAGTTGTGCATAATTTTCTGTGGCACATTTAAATCTTGGATATTGGATAGTATGATAATGAACATATAATGTGGCAGCCTTTGTTCTCTAAGGATTGATTAATCTTTATGAAGCAACTGGCTGTCGGGTTATTTGCATTCTAGCGTCTCCCTTAAACTAAGGAAAATAAGAGGAAACTACAATTTGTCAATTTTGTTTTTTATTAGTAGTTTTTATGAAGGATTTAGGAGCAACAGTTTAATTCGTTCATATCTTTTGTTCTTGCTAAAATAATTGTAGCCTTGGTCTGTCATTCCAGGTATATGTCCTGACTTTCTTTCTGACTCATTCTGCCCTTAATCATATTGAATTATTTGCATTTCTCAGAATGCTTCATATTCTTTTCACATCTTTCTGCTTTTGCCTAAGTTGTAGGGTCTTTCTGCCTTGAAGGTCCTTTTGCCCTTACTCATTTTTAAGCACTCAGCTCCATGTTAATCTTCCAAATGTTTGTGAAACCTCTGATTCCTTTACTGGGCCTCCAGTGGGACCTGTAGTTCTCTGTGGTAGCTGTTACCGGGTTGTAGTACAGTAATATATGTTGGTCATTGGTTTTGTGCTAGACTGAGCTTATTTATGGGTGTGTATTTTACTCTTCTACGTTTCTTGGTCCCTTTGGTATATACTCTTTGTTCTTCGTTGCCAATTACAGGTATTCTTCATTGAGACAATCTCCCAGTTTTGAGTTTCATGTTATCAGACTAACTACCCGCATCCCCTCATGATGGTCACTTACATCTGGGCGATTCCATCACATTTCTTTTTTTTTTTTTTTTTTGAGACGGAGTTTCACTCTTGTTACCCAGGCTGGAGTGCAATGTCGTGATCTCGGCTCACCACAACCTCCGCCTCCTGGGTTCAAGCAGTTCTCCTGCCTCAGCCTCCCGAGTAGCTGGGACTACAGGCACGTGCCACCACGCCCAGCTAATTTTTGTATTTTTAGTAGAAACGGGATTTCACCATGTTGACCAGGATGGTCTCGATCTCTTGACCTCGTGATCCACCCGCCTCAGCCTCCCAAAGTGCTGGGATTACAGGCGTGAGCCACCGCTCGCGGCCTCCATCACATTTCTTATGGCTCACTTTCACTTTCTTCAGCATTCCCCATTTTAATTTTTGGTGATTTCAACACCTAAATAGATGATTGTTCCAACATGTTGAACTTAAAGTTCCTTTAGCTTCTCCACTGATCTTGTTCTCTAACCCTCCTTCAGCCACTCATGCCTATAATCACATTCTTAACCTTATCATTACCAGAAATTGCATAATGTTAATTTTAAGCTTTCATCTTTCTGTGACACGTGCCTCCTTTCTAGTTCATCCCCTCTAGCAATTTGACTTCCACAGTCCTTTCATACTGCAGATCCATTGATTCTGCCACCTTTCGAGACAGAGTCTTGCTCTGTCGCCCAGGCTGGAGTGCAGTGGTGCGATCTTGGCTCACTACAACCTCTGCCTCCTGGGTTCAGGGGATTCTGCTGCCTCGGCCTCCCAAGTAGCTGAGACTACAGGCACACGCCACTACACCTGGCTAACTTTTGCATTTTTAGTAGAGATGGGACTTCACCGTGTTAACCAGAATGGTCTTGATCTCCTGACCTTGTGATCTGCCCACTTAGTTCTGGGATTGCGGGTGTGAGCCACCGTGCCTGGCCGATTCTGCCACCTTTTTACTATTCCTCACTTTCCTCAATCCTCACATAGCTCTTTAATCTGCTTAAATGTTGTGTGCCTTTTATGTAGGTACCTTCAGCTGTCTTGCCCAGGTCCTCCATTGTGTCCTGGATCCCAACCCGTTTCACCTCTTCAAGGCCATTTCTCATTTTGCTTCTTCTGCCTCCTCCCAAGAGTGAAGATCTAGAATACTCTTAACAGTTATTGACACCATCCCCATCCTCCATATATGGTAAAGGAAGGCCAGTCTATCTGGAGCACTCTTAAGAGGATTTGGATTTCCTTAAGATTCTTTAGGAATCCATTGTAATTTTTGGAAGAGTTTATGAACTGACTTTGTATTTCCTTTTCTCACTGCTGGGGTTTTAAAGGCTAAACAGGTTTATTGTGATGAAAGTAGACCACAGTGGGTCTCTTCTAATTTCTAGATAGTCCCAGGATTTCCTTGGGTTTTAAGGAGATTCGGAGATCCCTTTTGTACATACAACAACAGTTAACTGTGGCTTTTAGGTGAGACATAAAATGTATTTTAATGAAATTAATGATTCTCTCTGGTAAGAAAAATTTAAACCTAGTTTCAACTCGTTAATTTTCTTGGGGCTGGGTGTGGTGACTTATGTCTGTAATCCCAGCACTTTGGGAGGCCAAGGTGGGAGGAGCACGTTTGAGAACAGCCTGGCCAACATGACGAAACCCCGTCTCTCCTAAAAAATACAAAAATTAGCTGGAGTATGGTGGTGTGTGCCTATGATCCCAGCTTGTGTCATATCAAGAATGACTTGTACCTGGGAGGAGAGGTTGCAGTGAGCCAAGATCGTACTACTGGACTCCAGTTTGGGCTACAGAGTGAGACTCTGTCTCAAAACAAAATTTTTTTCTTGGTACATTAATTACATGACAATTCACACACATACTACACATATGCTTACATGTGTGGGAAGTGGTTCTGAACTTTGCCTGTTAATTGGAATAATTTTGGGAGCTTTGAAACATAGTTATGCCTATATCTCATCCTCTTACTTTAATGGTCTTGGGTGTAGCTCACACATCAGGAATTTTTTAAAGCTCTGAAATAACTCAAAAGTGCAGCCAGAGTTGGGAAACATGGAACAGAGGTTAATGTCTTCAGGGTGGTATGGAATTGTATTCTCATACATCATGTTGACAGGCGGTGACCTATCTTACATTTACATGCTTTCCTCTTTCCCTCATTGAGTATCACAAGTTCTGAACAGCTTTTAATATATGACTGTTAAGTAAAAAATAATTATTTTAATCTTTGCCTTGCCTTCTTTTATTTTTCTGCTCAGTTTTTAATTGAACTCTGAAACGAGTTTAGTATACCTTATAATAATGTGAATTTTTGTAATATTGCTTTATTTCCTAGATACCTGTATATAGTTATTTTTTCTACAGATTATTGTTTTGGTTTGCTCAAATCTCAAAAGAAGGCTGTTTTAATTAGAATATGAGGAAGGGAGCCATGAATAACATAAAATGATATTTTCTTCTTTTCCGTTATTTTCCTATTCTGATAATTTGTTGGTAGGCATGACTAAGTGTCAAGTCAACTGCACTGGTGCTGATACTTTGAGATGGTTTACTTTGGAATAGTTATCTCTGAAGGAGGCAGTGCCATCCACTGGCCCTTAAGCCAAGTAGTCTAAAAAAGTAACTTTGCTAGAGTTGCCCAGCTTGATCTTTGCCTTTCATTGCCCAGCTTGTGTTGCCTTGAGCAACTAATTTAAAGTCTCCGTTTTCTTATCTGCAAATGGAGTGATATAATACCTCATAAATGGTATAATGGAGTGACAATTTGTAAGTTCTTTAGCATTATGTTGATGATAGAGGTGCCCAAATAATTATATCATTGTTTATTAGTCATATATAGGACTAAAACAACCCCTTAGTCTGTTGAGTATTTACTATGTGACGGGTACTGTTCCTGCACTGAAAACAAATAAGGTGTATATTATGCTGTTAGGAGCTTTGTCTCATAACATTCATTATGGAACCCACCAACATCTTCTTAAGATCTTACTTTTAGTTTATTATGAAAAATTTGAAATAGACACCAAAGTTGAACTTCAACATTATCAGTATTTTGCCAAGGTAAATTTATTTACCACCCCCTACCCACTTTTTTCAACTGAAGTTTTTTAAAGAGCTGTTCACTCATAAGTGCTTTGGTGTGCATTTGTAACTGATTAGGACCTTTAAAAAAAATTGCCCGCTATACTGTCATTATGAGTAGATTAATAAGCCCAAATATTCTGTAATACATGATCTGTATCCATCTTTTCTTTATTAGACTTAGAGATGTCTTTTTACGTTTGGTTTGTTCAAATAGGGTCCAGGCAAGGATCATGTGTTACATTTGGTTGCCATGTCTCTTTGGTCTCTTTTATTTATTAATACTAACACTCCCTTTATCCCCATCCCCTCTTTTCGTATGACATTGATTTGCTGGAGAATTAGGGTCATTTGTCCTATAAAACGTTCTACATCTTAAATTTGGTTGATTGTATGTAGGGATTGTTATATGAGACGGTTTCATCAATTTGATGAGTATCGGGCTAGAGCAGAGATATTGAGCTGTAGGATGTGCCTCTTGAATACATCATTTTCAGGCATGATGAAATCATTATTTTCTTTCCATGTACATTTGCAGTGGAAGTATAGGATAAGACAGTGAAGATAGTGGAAGGGAAATATAGCAAAGAGTCATGAGAATATACTAAAAAGATGGGATAACCTTTTTTGAAGCAATGCAGACTGATTTCTTTCGTAATTTAACCCATGCCAAAAGTACTGTTTCTGCTTTATATCTATGTGAGAAAAAAAAACAAAAACATTTCCAGTGTCCCACAGAATTTTCGTGTTCCTTGTTGTCATCATCTCTCTTTGCACCTGGGACCCCAAATAGCTACTGATCAGTTTTCTGTGACTATAAATTAGTTTGCAGTTTCTAAAACTGTATATAAGTGTAATCATATAGTGGTATGTACTCCTACCAGACTATTTTCACTTGGCATTGTTATTTTGGGTTTGCTCATGTTTTATGTATGTCAGTATTTCTTCCTTTTTATTATTGAGGAGTAGTTCATTATTTGGATATAGCACACTTTTTTTTTTTTTTTGGACATTCATCTGTTGATGGATATTTTGATTGTTTTTACCTTTTTGCTGTTATAATAAAGCTAATTTGAGCATCTGTATACAAGTCTTCATATAGACATTGTATTAGTCCATTCTTGCATTTCTATAAATACCTGAGACTGGCTAATTTATAAAAAAAGAGGTTTAGGTGGCTCTTGGTTCTGCAGGCTCTACAGGAAGCATAGCAGCATCTGCTTTTGGGGATCTCAGGATGCTTCCAGTCATAGTGAAAGTAAAAGGCATGTCATATGTTAAAAGCAGGAACAAGGTGGGGATGGCGGGGTTCCCACACACTTTTAAATTACCAGATCTCATGAGAACTCTCATTGTGAGGACAGTACCAAGGGATGGCACTAAACCATTCATGAGAAATCCACCCCCATGATCCAGTCACTAGGCCCCACCTCCAACATTGGGGATTACAGTTGAACATGAAATTTGGGTCAGACCCAAACCATATCAGACATATATTTACCTTTTCTCTTTCTCTGTTTTATTTTCTGTTTATTTGGTAATAACTTAAGAGTGCCAGGAACATAGAGCAAATGCATGTTTACCTTTTTTCTTTTTTTTTTTTTTTTGAGACGAAGTCTCGCTCTGTCATCAGTCTGGAGTGCAGTGGCAGGATCTCCACTCACTGCAGCCTCCGCCTCCTGGGTTCAAGTGATTCTCCTGCCTCAGCCTCCTGAATAGCTGGGACTACAGGTGCGTGCCACCACGCCCAGCTAATTTTTGTATTTTTAGTAGAGATGGAGTTTCACCATGTTGGCCAGGATGGTCTCGATCTCCTGACCCTGTGATCTACTTGCCTTGGCCTCCCAAAGTGCTGGGATTACAGGCATGAGCCAACAAGCCCAGCCACCCATTATTTTTTATTGGGTTGTTTGTTTTCTTATTGTTCAGTTTTGAGAGTTCTTTATTCTATTGTTTGGTGCATTTGTTTATAATTGTTTTATCTTTTTGACGAATTGACCGTTTTATCAATAATAATGTTCTGTCTCTTTTTTAATTGAAAAATTTATTTTTAACTTTTGTGGATACATGGTAGGTATATACATTGATGAGGTACATGAGATTGGTACATGCAATGCGTACAATGCATTTGATACGTTGCATGTACTAAAATGTCTCTGTTAAAAAAAGAACAAACATTTCCATTTTCCCACAAAATTTTCTTATTCCTTGTTGTAATCATCTCTCTTTGTACTGTCAAATACTAGGTCTTATTCATTCTATTTTTTTTGGTACCCATTAACCATTCTCTCATCCCCTCAACCTCCCTGCTCTCTTTGCCAGTCTCTGGTAACCATCTTTCTATTCTCTGTCTCTGTTAATTCAATTGTTTTGATTTTTAGACCCCATAAATAAGTGAACATGCAATGTTTGTCTTTCTGTGCCTGGCTTATTTCACTGTTAGTGACCTCTAGTTCTATCCATGTTGTTAAAGATGACAGGCTCTCATTCCTTTTTATGGCTGAGTAGAACTCCATTGTGTATAAATACTACTCTGTATCCATTCATCTGTTGATGGATGCTTAGGTTGATTCTAAATCTTTGCTGTCGTAAGCACTCCTAACAAATATGGGAATGCAGTTCTCTCTTTAATATTAAAGATACTAATGTTAAAGATACTAAAGAAAATACTAATTTCTTTTCTTTTGGGAGTATACGTAGCAGTGGGATTGCTGAATGCTATGGTAGTTCTAGTTTTGGTTTTTTGAGGAACCTCCAAACTGTTCTCCATAGTGGTTGTACTAATTTACATTCCTGCCAGCAACATATGAGGGTTCCCTTTTTTCCACATCCTTGCCAGTGTTTATTATTGCTGGACTTTTGGATAAAAGCCATTTTAACTTGATCAAGATGATATCTCAGTATAGTTTTGATTTGCATTTCTCTGATGATAAGTGATGTTGAGCACCTTTTCATATCCTGTTTGCTGTTTAAGTCTTTAATCCATTTTGATTTGATTTTTTTTGTATATGGCAAGAGATAGGGGTCTAGTTTCATTTTTCTGCATATGGATATCCAGTTTTCCCAGTACCATTTATTGAAGAGACTGTCTTTTCCCCAGTGTATGTTCTTGACATCATTGTTGAAAATGAGTTCACTCTAGGTATGTAGATTTGCTTCTGGATTCTCTATTCTGTTCCATTGGTCTGTGTGTCTGTTTTTATGCCAGTACCATGCTGTTTTGGTTACTATAGCTCTGTAGTGTAATTTTAAGTCAGGAAATGTGGTCCTTCCAGTTACGTTCTTTTTGCTTGGGATAGCTTTGGATATTCTAGGTCTTTTTCGATTCCATATAAATTTTAGGATTATTTTTTCTATTTCTGTGAAGAATATCATTGATATTTTGATAGGGATTGTATTGAATCTGTAGGTTGCTCTGCTTCTTCCAATTTATTTTTTCATGTCCTCTTCAGTTTCTTTCATCAGTGTTTTATAATTTTCATTGTAGAGAGCTCCTTGGTTGAGTTAATTCCTAGGTATTTAATTTTATTTGAGGCCATTATAAATGGAATTACTTTATTGATTTCTTTATCAAATTGTTTATTGTTGGCATATAGAAATGCTACTGATTTAGTATGTTTATTTTGTATCCTGCAACTTTACTAAATTTGTTTATTTGTTCTAATAGTTGTTTGTTGGAGTCTTTTGCTTTTTAAAAACGTAGGATCATATCATCTGGAAACAATGATAATTTGACTTCTTTTCCAATTTGTATGCCCTCTATTTCTTTCTTTTGATTGCTCTAGCTAGTACTTCCAGTACTGTGTTGAATAACAGTGGTGAAAGTGGGCATCTTTTTTCTGTTACAGATCTAAGAGGAAAGGCTTTCAGTTTTCCCCCATTCATTATACTGGTAGTGGGTCTGTCATAATGGCTTTTTTTTTTTTTAATTATGTTGAGGTGTGTTCCTTTTATACCCAGTTATTTGAGGGTTTTTTTTTTTTTTTTTTTGAGACGGAGTTTCGCTCTTGTTACCCAGGCTGGAGTGCAATGGCGCGATCTCGGCTCATCGCAACCTCCGCCTCCTGGGTTCAAGCAATTCTCCTGCCTCAGCCTCCCGAGTAGCTGGGATTACAGGCACGTGCCATCACGCCCAGCTAATTTTTGTATTTTTAGTAGAGACGGGGTTTCACCATGTTGACCAGGATGGTCTCGATCTCTTGACCTCGTGATCCACCCGCCTTGGCCTCCCAAAGTGCTGGGATTACAGGCGTGAGCCACCGCGCCTGGCCCTATTTGAGGGTTTTTATCACAAAGTGATGTTGAACTTTATCAGATGCTTTTTTGGCATCAGTTGAAATGATTGTATGTTTTTTGTCCATCATTCTGTTGATATGGTGTATCACATTGATTGGTTTGTGTGTGGTGAACCTTCCTTTCATCCTGTGATAAATCCCACTTGGTCGTGATGAATGATCTTTTAAATGTATTGTTGAATTATATTTGCTAGTATTTTGTTGAGGATTTTTGCATCAATATTCATTAGAGATATTGGTCTGTAGGTTTTTTTCCTTTTTCTCTTTTTTTTTTGATATGTGTTTATCTGGTTTTTGGTATCAGGGTAATACTGGCCCCATAGAATGAGTTTGGAAGCATTCCCTCCTCCTCTGTTTTTCAGAATAGTTTGAGTAGGATTGGTATTAGTTCCACTTTAAATATTTGGTAGAATTCAACAGTGAAGCCATTGAGTCACAGCCTTTTCTTTACTGGGAAACTTTTCATGCTGCTTTGATCTCCTCACTTGTTATTGGTCTGCTCAGGTTTTGGATTTCTTCATGGTTCAATCTTGGTAGGTTGTATTTGTCTAGAATTTTCTCTTGAAAATCTTGAAGAAAAACAAAATTTTCTCTTGTTTTTCTAGTTCTTTAAGGTGCGTTGTTAGATTATTTGTTTGAAATTTTTTCACTTTGTTGATGTAGGTACTTATAGCTGTCAGCTTCCCTCTGAGTACTGCTTTTGCTATATCCATATGCTTTGATTTATCATTTGTTTCAAATAATTTTTCAATTCCCTTCTTAATTTCTTCATTGAACTGGTCATTCAGGAGCATATTGTTTAATTGTCATGTGTTTGTTTAGTTTCCAAAATTCCTGTTGTTATTGATTTGTAGTTTTATTCCATTGTGGTCAGTGAAGATGCTTGATGTTATTTCAGGTTTCCTTTTTTTTTATATAAAATGTTTTAAGACTTGTTTTGTGACCTAACATGTGGTCTATCCTTGGGAATGATCCATGTGCCAAGAAGAAAAATGTGTATTCTGCAGCCATTGGATGAAATGTGTGAGTATCTATCAGATCCATTTTGTCTATAGTACAGAATAACTCTGATGTTTCTTTGTTTATTTGCTTTCTGGGAGATCAGTGCAATGCTGAAAGTGGGGTATTGAAGTCTCCAGTTGTTACTGTATTGGAGTCTATATTTCTCTTTGGCTCTAATAATATTTGCTTTATGTATCTGGGTGCTCCAATGTTGGTTATGCATATATTTACAATTGTTTTATTGTTTTGCTGAATAGACCCCTTATATAATGGTCATTATATAATGACCTTTTTTTGGTCTTTCCGTATAGTTTTTGTCTTGAAATCTGTACTACTTTTCCTGATATGAGTATAGCTATATCTGCTCTTTTTTGGTTTCCGTTGCCATGTAATATGTTTTTCCATCCCTCTCTTTTCCGTCTGTGTGTATCTTCATAGGTGGGGTGTATTTCTTGTAGGCAACAGATTGTTGGATCTTGTTTTTTCCTCCATTCAGCCACTCTGTGTCTTTTGATTGGGGAGTTTAGTTCATTTACATTCAGTGTTAGTATTGCTAAGTAGAAACTTTCTCCTGCCATTTTGTTATTTGTTTTCTGGTGGTTTTGGTCTTTTCTTCCTTCTTTTCTTTCTTCCTGTCTTCCTTGTAGTGAAGGTGATTTTCTGTGGTGGTATGCTTTAATTTCTTGCTTTTTATTTTTTGTGAATCTGTTGTATGTTTTTTAATTTGAGGTTATGAGGTTTGCAAATACTCTCTTTTTTAAATTAAAATTTTTATTTTATTTTTTTAGTTTTTGAATATTGGTCTGTCTCCAAGGCTGGAGTGCACTTGTGTGGTTTTGGCTCACTGCAATCTCTGCCTCCGAGGTTCAGGTGATTCTTGTACTTCAGCCTCCTGAGTAGCTGGGATTACATGTGCACCACCATGCGTGGCTAATTTTTGTATTTTTATTAGAGATGGGGTTTCGCCGTGATGGCAAGGCTGGTCTCAAACTCCTGACCTCAAGCGATCCATCTGCCTCGGCCTTTCAAAGTACTGGGATTACAGGTGTGACACACTGTGCCAGCTCAAGTACTATCTTATAACCCATTATTTTAAACTGATAACAGCTAACACAATTGCATAAACAAACAAACATGCAAAAAGAAAACGAATAAAAACTCTACACTTTAACTTTATCCCCCCCAGCTTTTAAACTTTTTGTTGTTTTTCTTTATGTCTTATTACATTATTTCTTGAAAAGTTGTTGTAGCTATTATTTTTGATTGGTTCATTATTTAGTCTTTCTACTTTAGTTAAGAGTAGTTTATGCACCAAAGGTACTGTTACACTCTTCTGTATTTTTGCTGTATGCTTGCCATTACCAGTGAGTTTTATACCTTCAGATGATTTCTTCTTTCATTAATACCCTTTTCTTTCAGATTGAAGAACTCCCTTTAGCATTTCTTGTAGAACAAGTCTGGTGTTGATGAAACCCCTCAGCTTTTGGTCTGGGAAGGTCTCCTTCATACTTAAAGCATATTTTCACCAGATATACTATTCTAGGTGAAAGTTTTCTTCCTTCAGCACCTAAAATACGTCTTATCACACTCTCCTTGCCTGTAAGGTTTCCACTGAAAAGTCTGCTGCCAATTAGCTGGGTATGGTGGCGCATGCCTTTAATCCCAGCTACTTGGAGGCTGAGGCAGGATAATTGCTTGAACCTGGAAGGTGGAGTTTGCAGTGAGCTGAGATTGTGCCACTGCACTCCAGCCTAGCCGACAGAGCAAGACTGTCTCAAAACAAAACAAGCAAAAGTACAAAAGTCTGCTGCCAATTGTGTTGCACCTCCATTGTATGTTATTTATTTCTGTTTTCTGGCTGTGTTTAGGATTTTTTTATCTTTGACCTTGGGAGTTTGATTCTTTTTTTTTTTTTTTTAATATATATACTTTTTATTGCATTTTAGGTTTGGGGGTACATGTGAAGAACATGCAAGATTGTTACATAGGTACACACATGGCAGTGTGATTTGCTGCCTTCCTCCCCATCACCTGTATCTGTTATTTCTCCCCATGCTATCCCTCCCCAACTCCCCGCCCCCTGCTGTCCCTCCCCTTTTTCCCCCCGACAGACCCCAGTGTGAGATGCTCCCCTCTCCTGTGTCCATGTGTTCTCATTGTTCAACACCCGTCTATGAGTGAGAATATGCGGTGTTTGGTTTTCTCTTCCTGTGTCAGTTTGCTGAGAATGATGGCTTCCAGGTTCATCCATGTCCCCACAAAGGATGCAAACTCATCGTTTTTGATGGCTGCATAATATTCCATGGTGTATATGTGCCACATTTTC
>PVKV010018257.1:0-12990 GCA_004027835.1 Alouatta palliata
GCCTCCCGAGTAGCTGGGACTACAGGCACGTGCCACCATGCCCAGCTAATTTTTGTATTTTTAGTAGAGACGGGGTTTCACCATGTTGACCAGGATGGTCTCGATCTCTTGACCTCGTGATCCACCCGCCTCGGCCTCCCAAAGTGCTGGGATTACAGGCGTGAGCCACCGCGCCCGGCCAAATTGAATTTCTTAATCACGGGAACTAAATCATCCACTTTATTTAAAATTTCCACAATCCCTGAGCAGGCTGGAATATTGGAAAAATGCTTTTAAAATTCTTTCCATGAGGCACCAGGGCTCCAAATAAAGCACATCCCAGAGTCAGTAAACAGTTTCAAAAAGTAGTACCTTTGGAACTAAATAAAAAAACAAAACAAAAAGCCCTGTGATTCACTATAGGCAGATGCGTTTCACACTGAGAGAGACCATATAAATGTGTGGCTGCAGGGAACAGAGTGTTTTATGTGTAAAAAACCACTTGGTAAAAGATAAAATTGCATCCACACTTCATACCACAAGAATAGACTACAAAGGGATCAGAAATACTAATGTAAAGGATGAAATCAAACAAATACTAAAACAAGTACTTTTCTTATAACTTAGATGTGGTGAAAGGCTAAGTATAACTCAAAATCTAAATGCAACAAAAGGAAATGCTACATATTTTTAAAACTACAAGTTTTTGCATGGCAACACCACCATAAATAGCAAAGTCAAAAAACAAATGACAAACTGGAAGAAATATTTGCAAAATACATCACAACAACAAGCAAATCTCAAATGCAATAGCATATAGAGGAGTAACAGTGACACAGATTTAGGACAACCCTGTAGGCAAGCAAGAATATATATTAACACCACTTACCTGGCTCCCATTCTTTTAAGGATTTATTTTATTTATTTATTTTTATTTTTTGAGATGGAGTCTTGCTCTGTGGCTCAGGCTGGAATGCAGTGGCATGATCTGGGCTCACTGCGACCTCCACCTTCCGGGTTCAAGTGATCCTCACACCTCAGTCTCCTGAGTAGCTGGGATTACAGGCACCCACCGTACCCAGCTATTTTTTATATTTCTAGTAGAGATGGGGTTTCACCATGTTGGCCAGGCTGGTCTTGAAGTCTTGACCTCAATTTATCTGCCTGTCTCGACCTCCCAAAGTGCTTGGATTACAGGTATGAGCCACCATGCCTGGCCACCATTTTAGGATTTAATAGTGAAATCTTAAAAGCAGAAAGGTTGGAATACTTAACTATTTGTAGATAGACTTCTTCCAATAGTCAGAGGGTTTCCAACTTAGTGTGTATAAGAATTTTTGTCAAAGCTGTAAAAAGAAAATTTGCATACTGTATTTTAAGAGATATAAAGAGATTTTGGCTGGGCGCAGTGGCTCACCTCTGTAATCCCAGCACTTTGGGAGGCCAACACCGGCAGATAACCTGAGGTTGAGAGTTTGAGACCAGCCTGACCAACGTGGTGCTACTAAAAATACAAAAAATAGCAGGGCATGGTTGCACATGCCTATAATTTCAGCTACTTGGGAGGCTGAGGCAGGAGAATCGCTTGAACCCGGGAGGTAGTGGTTTCAGTGAGTCAAAATCAAGCCATTGCACTCCAGTCTGGGCAACAAGAGGGAAACTCTGTCTCAAAAAAAAAAAAAAGAAAGAAGGAAAAAGAAAAAAAGAAATACAAAGAGATTTCAATGGTATTTTTCACTCTGACATTTTTCCTCCCCACATTTTTTTTTTTTTTTTTTTTGAGACAGAGTTTCGCTCTTGTTGCCCAGGCTGGAGTGCAATGGCGCGATCTCGGCTCACCGCAACCTCCGCCTCCTGGGTTCAAGCAATTCTCCTGCCTCAGCCTCCCGAGTAGCTGGGACTACAGGTGTGCGCCACCACGCCCAGCTAACGTTTTTTTTTTTTTTTTTTTTAAAAAGACCTTGAGATCCTGTTGGAGTTAATTGTTATTATTACTATTTTTTTACATTGATTTTAATGCGAACCTAACTCCCACAAATAATATGCCTCCTGTGTGTGACAAAATGAGATATTAGATGTTGGAAACACAGTAACTCCATCTATATGTCAAAACCTCAAAAATCTTAACTACTTAACTACCCATTAACTCTCTTGTCCTTTCTTTAAAATACTTACTGAAAGAAATACTTGTTGGTTTCACTTGGCTAGAGAAATTCCTGCTTAGTAGTATTTATAAAGAGAGTCAGAATTTCACTAATGTTAGGAGCATCAACAAACATACATATTGATCACTTTCCATGAATAATCCATTCATTATTATCCACTCTTACTTGAAAGCTTAAAAATGTTGAAGGCTACCAGTTATGGAGACCAGGCCTATTCAGAGGCCAAGGACAACCAGAGTAAGAAGAGAGGCCTTTAGAATGTGGTCTGTGTATGAAATACTATTGTCCAAGCTTTAGGAAGGAATTACAAAAATCTCAGGGGGAACAGGGCTTCTAAAACAACTTAGGGCTTGCCATCAGAAGAGGCTCAGTGAAAAGTAAAAGGAATGAAAGTCTGGCACGGCAGCGCATAATGCATTGCTCATAGCAGACACAGGACTCTGCTACATTTCCTGGCCATGCCTCCTCTTCAGCTGCAGGTATGGCAGAGTCTACCAGGCAGTTCCTGGCAAACTGAAGCCTTCCCTGCTCAAGTGCCCACTATTATGTCTTTCACCTTTCCTGCCTCAAGACTTTTTTTTTTTTTCTATTGAGACAGAGTCTTGCTTTCTCACCAGGATAGAGTGCAGTGGTGCAATCTTGGCTCACTGTAACCTCCACCTCCTGCATTTAAGCGATTCTCCTGCCTCAGCCTCACAAGTAGCTGGGACTACAGGCACGTGCTCAACTAATTTTTGTATTTTTAGTGGAGGCGGGGTTTCACCATGTTGGTCAGGATGTCTCGATCTCTTGACCTTGTGATCTGCCTGCCTTGGCCTCCCAAAGTGCTGGGATTACAGGCATGCACCACCACACCCCGCCCACCTCAAGTCTTTTCTAAAGCCTAAATATTGCAGCCATCACACACGCAAAGCTGGCAATGTGCCTTAGAGGCATTTCTCAACCAAAGAGAGACTGGAGTTGATGGATAAATGTCTCACCTCACCTCCAGCCCCATCCTTCAGAGGTGCATTCTATACTGTTTTTTAGAGAGTCCCCAGCAGTAGTGAGCCCAGTTTCCCACAGTGGTAACTAGCTAAATAATATATCCAACAATGGCCTTTCCTTCTTCCCTGTTAACCTTTCTTTTCATTCTTATTCTGACTTCCGGGGATTGTCCCCCAAAGATACGATTATACTCCAGTTTTTTACTCAGTCTTTGCTCTGGGATACCCAAACCAAGACAGTCCTACTCATGGTAGAGAAAGAATAAGATCAACTGAAGAGGCCGGGTGCAGTGGTTCACACATGTAATCCAGCACTTTGGGAGGCTAAGGCAGGCGGATCACAAGGTCAGGAGTTTGAGACCAGCCTGGCCAACATGGCGAAACCCCGTTTCTACTAAAACTACAAAAATTAGCCAGTGGTGCCTGTAATCCCAGCTACTCAGCAGGCTGGGGCCGGAGAATTGCTTGAACCCAGGAGGCAGAGGTTGCAGTGAGCCAAGATCACGCCACTGTACTCCATCCTGGACTGGATTTTTTGAGGCAGAGCAAGCCTCTGTCTCAAAAAAAAAAAAAGTTCAACTGAAGAAACAGGGTGAAGTTTCAGACTCAGTTTTCCCTTCTTGAAAAGAATAATAATACCAAGAGAAGTAGGTCTATCTACCTATGCAGAGAAAGAGTGGAGAGGAGTGCTTCCGCTATATTTAAGGCCTGCTAAAAGCAGGATGCCTTTCTTCTCTGTACCAGACTATAATTATTTTTTCTTTTTCTTTCTAGAGGTAGAGATCAGTCAAACTTTCACTCTCTCTTCATGCCCTATTAAGTACATTGCTAAGCAATGACCAGATATTGCCATTTGTGCTTTGAGTTCTTTACCAAAATTGGGATTATCTGGTAATCCAAGCAGTCTTAGATTCCAAAAGAAAGTTGGTTTCCTTGGTAAGGGTTAGGGTAGAGATAGAAGATTTTGTTCATAGCGTATGACCAATCTCCTGTAGGATTTCCAAAGCAATTGTTTAAATAAATGGCTGGCAAGAAGAGAGGCTGTCCTGGCTGCTTTCATTACCTTCCTTAGGGCAAAAATTATTGGCTCATGGTGACATCACTTATACATTTTTAAGTTTCCTTCGTGTACAAGTCACATTTCTTCCTAACTTATTTATAGTGACATATACATGTGCATGTGTGTATATATATGTATCTATACATCCACATCTCAAAAGAACAAGCAAGCAGGAGTTCTCAACAGAAAGGCATTGAGTAGAGTCTTTGCAGACATTTGGTGTTCTTTTCCTTTGGGGAAGACATGCAGCCTATCTTTCTGGAAGAAGCACCAAGGAGACCTTGGTAATATCTTGCTTGAGAAAGGTGAATAGTTTAATCCTTTTCATGAGAAAGGAAAAATTAGTTTTAGGAGTGAGCAGACCTAACTAGGGAGATTTTACCAAGAATATCTCATACCATGCTGTCATTGAAGCAGCACGAGTTACCCAAAGTCCAGAAAGTACAAAGTAGAGGGGGAAAAGTAAGATTTTAGGGATAAACCCAGCCAGAAAACTTATCAGGGCTCATTGTGCCCCCCAAAAACATGGGCTTTGGAACCACAGATAACTGCAACTTTGGTTCAGTGCAGCTGGGACAAATATGGAAAAAACTGGAAGCCTTCTCTGGGAGGCAGGACTCACAGGCCTGAAATTTCAGAGTGGGAGGCAGCCTGTGGTACAGGTTCAAAGCAGCACTGAGAACCTGCTGGGTATTAAAAAATGCAAATGAAAAAGCAAGAAATCTGGATCAGAGGGAAATCAAGACCACACATTGTTTGGAAAGTGGCTGTAATTCATTCATTCATTGACTGCTATAGGTAGTAGAGCTAGAGCAATGAATAACACCAGTGATGACCTTTTTTTTTCTATTTTAAGAGACAGAATACGTTGTTAGTTTCCCAGATTATTTCTTTATGGTGCACCATTTGTAACATTATATATTTTAAGTATATTTAGCTAAAAGTCAAGTCTAGGTGTTATTAAGAGTTCCAAAGCCAGGCGTGGTGGCTCACGCCTGTAATCCCAGCACTTCGGGAGGCTGAGGAGGGTGGATCACCTGAGGTCAGGAGTTCGAAATCACCCTGACCAACAAGGTGAAACCCCATCTCTAAAAAAAAAAAAAAGCTCCATCGGCATTTCAAGCTAATGCTTATAAAATAATACATCTTTGATATTAGGCTTATCTCCTTTCCTATTCTCCCCAAATCTTGATAGTAAAATTGTTTCCCATTTTTGAGTTAGGTGATCAACAAATATATTGTGTACTTAGTGTGCTCACCCAGTATGTGGATAGCATGGAAGATGCTTTCTTCAGTTTTGAGCTGGGCATATTGTTGCAAAAAATAAAGATGACGTTTCCAGCTCCCTCATACTTAGGTATGACCTTGTAGTTCTGGCCACTGAGGTATAAAATGTGAGATATAAAATGAGATATTAAAACACAGCTAAGACGGACTTTTTTTTTTTTTTTTTGCCTTTTTGTCTTTAACTTGTTCCTTCCAGAGGGACTCAAATGCAGATAAGAAAGTTAGCACACCAGTTGCCATCTTGGACCACAGGTGACCCTGGGGATGGAAGCTGTATGCTGAGCATGGTGGAGCAGAGAGACAGGAGGGTCCCTGAAAGCATCATGGGCTGCCAGGCTAGTCCTGGATTATGTATCTCCAGTTTCCTTTACTCAAGAAATAAATAAATGCTTATCATATATATATATATATATATATATATATGATACATATATATTTTATTATTAAATAGAGACAGGGTTTCATCATCTTGGTCAGGCTGGTCTTGAACTCCTGACCTCATGATCCTCCTGCCTCAGACTCCCAAAGTCCTGGGATTACAGGCGTGAGCCACCGCGCCTGGCCATAAATGCTTATCTTTTTAAGCTTCTTTTATTTTGAGTTCTCTGTTACTTATAGCCAAATTTGTTACTTTGCAGCAGATAGAGTTCTGTAGCCTGTTTGGGTCACTTTTACTTATGACTGACAGTAATTTTGCATTAAAAGATTGCCTAGCTAGGTATTGCCCCGAGCCATTGCTGTTAGGCTACTCCTTCAATGGAGTTGCTCAGAAAAGCTGAAGCCGGTCCCCTTGGACCATTACCCTTCCATCTTTTTTTCACACTTGCCTGGTAAGATCTCATCCAGCTCTTTTCCAAGCTCTTCCTTACCTCCTCCCTCCATTTTCATTTCCTTCTGATCTCTCTCAACTGATTTCACTATCGGGGAGCTTCTATACATTTAGGAATGGGCTGGGCAAAGTGGCTCACGCCTGTAATCTCAGCACTTTGGGGGGCCAAGGCGAGTGGATCACCTGAGGTCAGGAGTTTGAGACCAGCCTATCCAACGTGGTGAAACCCTGTCTCTACTAAAAAAATACAAAAGGGCATAGTGGCAGGTGCCCAGCTACTCGGAAGACTGAGGCAGGAGAATTGCTTGAACCTGGGAGGTGGAAGTTGCAGTGAGCTGAGATTGTGCCATTGCATTCCAGCTGGGCAACAAGAGTGAAACTCTGTCTCAAAAAAAAAAAAAAAAGCTAGGATCGTGGCTGAGCCAGCTAGAAGAAGAGGTTGGGATTGGGAAAATGAAAGGCAATGGGAGGAAGGGAGTTGGGACTTGATAACCAAGCTGCACACAGCCTTTGCACTTTAGTCCACTCTACTGTTATCCACTGGGACCAGAACTAAGTTTGCTCTTTTTTTCTTCTATTTTTATTATTATTAATAATAACAATATTAATTGAGAAATGGTCTCGCTATGGTGCCCAGGCTAGTCTCAAACGCCTGGGCTCAAGTGATCCTCCTGCCTCAGACTCCCAAAGTGCTGGGATTACAGGCATGAGCCATTGTGCCTGGCCCAAGGTTTGCTCTTGAGGTAGAAGAAGTGGTGCTCATAATTGGGTCAAAATTAGCTCTTCTTTGTTCCATCCTTTTTTTTTTTTTTGAGATGGAGTTTTGCTCTGTTGCCCAGGCTGGAGTGCAGTGGTGTGATCTCAGTAACCTCCATCTCCAGGGTTCAAGTGATTCTCCTGCCTTAGCCTCCTGGGCAGCTAGGAATACAGGTGCCATGCTATCACACCCAGCTAATTTTTGTATTTTGTATTTTTAGTAGAGACATGTTTCACCATGTTGGCCAGGCTGGTCTTGATCTCCTGACCTTGTGATCCACCTGCCTTGGCCTCCCAAAGTGCTAGGATTACAGGCGTGAGCCCCTGCACCCAGCCTTTTTTTTTTCTTTTTTCTTTTTTGAGATGTAGTCTTCCTCTGTGGCCCAGGCTGGAGTGCAGTGGCACAATCTCGGCTCACTGCAACCTCTGCCTCCCAGGTCCAAGCCATACTCCTGTCTTAGCTTCCCTAGTAGTTGGGACTATAGGTGCACACTACCATGCCTGGCTAATGTTTGTGTTTTTAGTAGAGTCGGGGTTTCACTATGTGGCCAGGATGGTCTTGAACTGACCTCAGGTGATCAACCCACCTCACCTCCCAAAATGCTGGGATTACAAACCTAAGCCACTGCACCCAGTCTGTTTTGTTCTTTCTTGACCTTTCATTGACTTCTTTGTGAACCAGTCACCTTGGTCAAAAATCCCTAAGAATCTCAGACATGGACACTTACACATTGCCATAGTTACACTGTTTCTACGTTATGAGTGTTTCCCAGAGGAAAATAAATTCCTTAAAAGAAAAAAAAATGTATTCTAATACAATTTGTTACTACCACCCACCTTATTCTACAAAGCTCGGGCAAGGCCTAAAGAGAGAAATGGAGAAAACAAACAAACAAGACCAGTTAAACAGTGAGAGCTGGCTCAGTGGACAGCAGAAATCTTTCTGTGTATCCACTCTTGTAGAGACTTTTGTTGCTAACATCAAGAGAGGCTTCACTCGTACATTTCCTTTTGGGAAGTTTCAGGAACAAAGAAGCAGAATGTTTAGTTTTGTTACTGAGGAGCAGCAGCTGAGACTTTGAGAGAATGTAAAACGTCAACACTAGGGACTTTGAGCTCTTCTGCCAACCTGCTCATGACTTCCTTACCTTTTAAATTTCTTGTATTCTGTAGTACTTTAAGATTTCTGCCCAATTAAATTTTCCTCTATCTGCATCACCTCCATTCTCACGCTCACAGTATTAGCCTTTGTGCCCGGAATAGCCTTCAAACCATTTCCTCCTCTTGTTCAAAATACAACCCAAACTTTTCTCACTGGACCCTGTGTATACCTCACTCCATTGACCATGTTATCTGGGAAGGGTTTGTTTGTATACATTTACCTATTTAACTTTCTGCCTTGGGCCTAACCCTTTGCCTATCACAGAGTAAGGCCCTCAGTGAATATTTCCTGACCTTTGGCAGAAGTGATAAACAGTCATCACATCTGCCAAGAGCTATATGTGTGATCAAGTATCATTTGCAATACGCTTAAAAAATTATCCTGAAGTGTAAAATTACAAAACAAAACAAAAAAACATTGTGCAGGACAAAGAGAAAGAAAACTGCTCAAGGATGGAAAATATAAACATGAACACAGCTGGAAACTGTGAAGGGAAACAAATAAGTACAACTCTTCACTGATATTATGAAAAGTCTTTTGTAATAAAGCATCAGAAAATTAAACAATCATATGATGTGTACTACTAGAAAACAGTGCCTACTATGTTAATGCAAAAGATAAGACTGTGAAGTGGTTTAGGGCATGTGCTTAGCAGCCACATTCCAGAGTTCATATTCCAGCTCTGCTACTTCCAAGCTATGTGAATTTAGACAAATTACTTAATTTCTCTGTTTCTATAGCTTCATTTGTAAAATGCAGATTCTACTAATGTTTTCCTCATTGGACTTTTAATAAAAGGAGCTAATATATCAAAAGCACTTAGACAAGTGGCTAACACATATAAACAGCAATATAAACATTTGTTTTAGTATTATTGTTGTTGCTTTTGTTGTTATAATTCCCTATAATCCCAGCTACTCAGGAGGCTAAGGCAGGAGAATCACTGGACTCAGGAGGCAGAGGTTGCAGTGAGCCAAGATCATGCCACCGCGTGCCAGCCTGGGCTCTGTCTCAAAAAATAAAAATAAAAATAAAATTTTACTTTTATAAACTCTGCTTGGAGGGTTAAATGCATATGAGGAAGCAGCACGTAGACGTCCTTGGCGCCTCCCCGACCCTCCCATTCTATGTTGTGTCCGTACCAAAGTTTGTGATTTAACACTAAGCACAAATTATTAGTTAAGTGCTACAAAGATCCTTTTGAAATATCTTTTTGGAATAATATAGAATTTATTTTAAGAACATAAAACTAGACAACTGGCGTTCCTTTATTGCTTGCTTCTGAACTCACATTCCTATTGGAGTTCTCAATTAGGCAGTTTGGGAATGAAAATTTCTAAATCTTGGGCTAAAGCCTGTTTTGGTAGCAGCTTTGTAGTCCTTATTTGAATTACATTAGTAAGCAGGTGTACAATCTGTAATTTCTGAGATATTTGGCCTTTGAGACTTCTAGTGGCATTAAAAATATGACAGCTTCTAAGCTCTTGGTACTTACATTTCTTTCTTTCCCTCTCTCTCTTTTTTTTTTTCACAAGTCTGCTAAGAGAACATTGCAATCTTTGGGTAGTTCACCTGTTTTCTTTACTGTGCAAGATTCATAAAGGTAGGCACCATGTCTGCCATGCTTGTCACTATATCTCCCATGCCAACCACAGTGTACTGCACATGAGGATTTCAAAAGCACGTTTGGGAAAGAGATAAGAATGAAGATCTTACGCTGCAGCAGTGGGGAACAGTAGAAAGAGCGACTAAGTGTTAAATCTGGGTTCAAATTCCAGTTTTACTCATTATCTATGTGAGCTACAGCCAGTTGCTTGAAAAACTTTAATTTTTACTTTTTTGTAAACTGGGAATAATACCTATTTTATAAGGATTATAAGAATCTATAATCATTTATTAAAACTAAAGAGTGTTTAGTGTTTTCCAGGTACTGTGTACAAAATATAGGCTTTAAAAATTGAGTGAAATACAATTCCTGTCCTTAATAAATGTCAACATATTAGAGTAAGAAAAGTCAAAACATATGGACATTTTTTGGGTTTTCAAAATAGGGAATGATGATGTGTTTGAGGGAATTAGGAAAGAAGGTGGTATATGAAAAAGTCCTTAAGGGATAGTTAGGTTCTCAACAGTTAGGTAGGCATGCTCAGGGTAAACAAACATAAGCAGTAAGGTAAAAAGGTACTGAATGTGACTGAAGAAGGGCCAGTTACTCCTGGCTGAAACATAAGCTTAGCACCAGAAAGTAGAGATACGTCAGAAATGTGGGGTGGGGCCGTATTAGTGGTGACAGGTTCTTTAATCCAGTAGACAATGAGAAACGCTGATTTGGGTCTATGGCATAATAGCAAATAGTATGCCACATACTGCGTGTGGGAGTTGTACAGGACAGTCTTCCCCTCTAAGACTGGGAAGACCAGTTAGGAGAGGCTATTGCACTGTTTTAAGTAAGAGATAATAAAGCCCTGCACCAGGTGGAGAGCAGAGGGAACGCAGAGAAGATGCAGGAGAGACACATTTCAGAGAGAATCCAGTATGCAATGGATGTCCCACACAAGACAGGGAGACGCGGGTAACTGGAGCCTTTTACACTAATAGGTAAATCTCGGGAAAGCGTTGGTTTCAGCTACCGGCCAGCTACAGGTTTCAGGTGCCCGTCGCTGCCACCTTCCCTTTTTTATATTCCTCTTTTTCTTCAGGGTCACCTCCACTTCCCTCCATCTCTCCTCCTCTAGTATCTGCGCTTTCAGTCATCGACCTGACCCTGAGTTTTCCCTCACGCTGCAATTCTGCTTCCGGTCACTGCCTCCCGCTGTACTCTCACTGCCAGGACGACCACGGGTCAGGCCCTGGGGCTGTGGGACACTCCACCCGCCACGTCCCCTATCGCCTTCGCCTAGGCAGCTGCCATGCTTGCGCCCCCAAGGCTCTTGGACCAATAGGCAGGCCCTAGTGTTGCGACTCGAACGGCTATTGGTTGGCCAAGCCATGGTGAGAGATGGTGCGGTGCCTGTTCCTGGCCCGGCAGACAGCAGTGGGCGGTTGTTAAGGCGACAGTTCGTGACGTACGCCGTCAGGCCGAGAAGCCCCCAGGCGATTGGCTAGACGATCGAACGATCCTCTCTTATTGGTCAAAGGCTCGTCCGGCTCTGAGCCTGCGTAAGGCGAGAGTTCCTTCCGCCCCGTGTCTCCATTGACTGGAGACAGGCGGAGCGCCGGCGCCTGGGTTCGGTGGCCTCTAGTGAGATCTGGAGGTGAGGCAGGCGGTGGCCGAGAAGGGGGGCAGTGGTGGCTGGGAGCGGGCGGAGGTGGGTGGGAGCGGCGTTTGGGCTGAGTTGGTGGCAGTTCTGGAGCTTCGCTCGGCCTTAGGAGGTGGCTGCCGGCAGCTCCTGCGGACATGGAGGGGGCTGCGGTTGCCCTTTGTCGATGTGACGGCCCAGACCCACAGGGACTGTAAGGAACGTCCTTGAGGCCCGGCGGGCCGAGCGGCGGCCGGCACTAGTGCCGGAGGAATCTGGGGGCGCGGGCTGGGCTTGAGGGGCGGGCGGCGGTCTGGCCTCTTCCGGACTGGGGTCATCATCGGTGGACACGCGGGGCGTAGCCGCGTTCATCAGCCCTGTTCAGAGTAGGCAGTGCTGGCTGCACGGTCACGATAATCAGGACGGAAAGCGTGTCAGGAAGGGAGGCCTCTGGATTCTATAAATGCCAGGGGGCTTGGGGGCTGCCGGGGCAGCAGCTCGCAGAACAAACGGGAGAAGCGAATGCAGGATCCAGGCATTCACGCCTAGGAGCTGCTGTTCGTCAGCATCTTTCTTTTAGGTGACGGGAAAGATCTCTGTAAATGCTGCTGACTAACTTAGAGCCATGAAAGAACCGTGGATTGGTGTAGCTGTGTCCAGTTATTTACAGGAGAACGGCTTGAGAGGATGCGGAGCCCAACGTGGGGATTCGCACAAGGGCTCAAAGTATTCTTTTTTTTTTTTTTCCATAAGGGGCGTAGTCTCCTTGGTGCTGTTGTCCTTTTAGGAAAAATGTACCTTGGAGATACAGAAGTTAATTTCTGCAGTAGGAGGAGATCGATGTACTCCATTCTTAAGTAGTCATTTGAAATACTTCAGGATTTGAGGAAATGCCTTCTTAGACATGGTCCTGCAGAGTCGTAGGAAACATTTGTTTCTGGGCTGTACTAAATGTGCATAATTTCGGCATCCCACAAGGTAGAGAATGTACTTTTTGGTTTACTTATGAATTTATTTTCCTCTCCATACAATGAAAGGCATTTTGCAATTTAGAGATAATCTAGCAAAGTGCTACACAGTACAAAATTGCACTAGGTTACAGCATTAACATGAAAATTGCCAGGTGTGTGGGATAACCATTTCAAGATGAACTGGTTTTTTTTATTCCTTTATGGTCTAGTTTCTATAGTATAGTCACATTATGGTCTACTTAGGTTAACCTGTGTGAAATTGCCAGTATTTACAATTCGACTTTTTTTTTTTTTTTTTTTTAACCTACAAAAATAGCAGTTTCATATGGTTCTATTTAATGCTTATCTTTGTCAGAGAACTTTGGAGCCCTAGCTTCATAAGTGAATGAAGAGCGGAGATAGGACTTGAAAACAACATGTAATAGAATGTAATATAATTGAGTATAGAATTCAGGTTTCCTGATTGCCAGTGCAAGACTTTTTTCTTCTTCTTTCCGGAATACCAGCTTGAGCAGCAGAATGCTAGATCCTGTTGGGATTGAAAATGACTACCATA
>PVKV010018257.1:13090-45471 GCA_004027835.1 Alouatta palliata
GCTCACGCCTGTAATCCCAGCACTTTGGGAGGCCGAGGCGGGCGGATCACGAGGTCAAGAGATCGAGACCATCCTGGTCAACATGGTGAAACCCCGTCTCTACTAAAAATACAAAAAAATTAGCTGGGCGTGGTGGCGCACGCCTGTAGTCCCAGCTACTTGGGAGACTGAGGCAGGAGAATTGCTTGAACCTGGGCGGCGGAGGTTGCAGTGAGCCGAGGTCACACCACTGGACTCCAGCCTGGCGCCTGGTGACGGAGTGAGACTCTGTCTCAAAAAAAAAAAAAAAAAAAAAGAAAAAGAAAATGACTACCATGTAAGATGTGGTTCTTGCTTTCAAAGAGACAAAATGTACACATTAATTAATTTGAGAATACTGTAAGATAGTATATAATCAAATACTGGAATGTGTAATGCAAATGGAGTGCTGAATAGGAGGAAGTAGGATGCCAAAGCATCCTTTTCTGCAATTGGCCATGGTAGGTGGTTTCTATAGCAGACTGGATTAACATTTAAGAATTACCCATTTAAGAATTATCCAATTATCCAGACTGGATTAACATTTAAGATTTATCCTAGGCTGGACGTGGTGGCTTACACCTGTAATCTCAATGCTTTGGGAAGCCAAGGCAGGCAAATCACGAGGTCAGGAGTTTGAGACCAGCCTGGCCCACATGGTGAAAACCCCATCTCTACTAAAAATACAAAACATAGCTGAGTGTGGTGGTGGGCGCCTTTAATTCCAGCTACTTGGGCTGAGGCAGGAGAATCGCTTGAACCCATGAGGCAGAGGTTGTAGTGAGCTGACATCGCCCCACTGCACTCCAGCCAGGGCAACAGTGCAAAACTCTGTCTCAAAAAAAAAAAAAGTATCTATTCTTTTAAAGAATTTGTAAAATGCAGCATGATTTTTAGTCCGAATGAGTAAGGCATACCTTGCCTATTTACTTTCTTTAAGTAAAATTAATTTTTATTGTAGCATGGCATAAATACTGTCAACTGAATTTGCAGGAGCTGTCCTGTAGCCTGCTTGTGTCATTTGCAACTGCTGACGAAGGTGGAAGATTGGATTCTATGGCCTGTAAATGCTTTGCATAATCACAGGGCAATGAGGAGGATGTTCGTGGGAAATGAGATTGGTTGTAATTATGGTTACTTTTGACACACCCTCATACTCAGTTTGATTGCAAATAGGTGGGGTTCTCTGTGTTTAGGGGTGACTGACAGGATCATGTGTCATTTTTTTCCTTGAATATTGCAAAGATGACTTTACACCTAGGAAGAAAAGTCCCAAAATTACCATGCCGCCATGAAATCTTGAGGGAAAACATAATATATCTAGTGTATAATTATGGGTTTATGATGCTAAACCAATTTGTTCACAAATTGGTGTTTCTTCTGGGTTGCAGCTAAGATTTTAATTCAAATGAATTAATTTTTTAATGACAATGAATCTGATTGACATAATGGGGAATAATCTGAGCTGAAGTGTTTTTTGCAGGGAAAAATGGTTAGAAATAATTTTGATCTAGTTTTGAAACATGTAGTTAATTCACTTTCTGGAACTTTGATGGTAGTTGATCCTTTAGACCAGCTGGTAGAGTTGTGTTTTAAATGTAAGAAAGAAATTATGTGATAGAATACCATCATGAAAATCTAGCCTTTTAATGAGGCTTTTGGTTATAATTAAGTAGGGTTCAAATCTAAGATTTGATTAAAGATTTCCAATACTTTTAAGTCCAAGTACCTGCTAATTTAATAGAAAGTATTTTGTTGCTATTGTTCGTTTTCCAGGATAGTTCCAAGTTGACTGTCTCTAGTCTGAAGATCTGAAATCCAAAATGCTCCAAAATCTGAAACTTCTTGAGTACCAATGTGACACTCAAAGGAAATGTTCATTGGAGCATTTGGAGTTTGGATTTTGGATTAGGGATGCTAAGCTAGTAAATGTAATGCAGATATTACAAAATTCGAAAACATCCCAAATCTGAAATACTTCTGGTCCTAAGCCTTTTGGGTAAGGGATACTCAACCTGGAACGTAAAGTGTTTCTCCTTCCCCTCCACCGTTAATATGTTGCCTGAATGCTCTGCATTCAGCCTTAAACTAGAGGGCATAGGTTACATCCATATCTAGATGCCTTTTAAAAAAAGTTTTCTTTAGGTCTGTTTCAAGATGTGTTGTAAAACATCTGCTACTGTTAGTTTTAAGAATTGAAGGTAAGCCGGTATTCGCTGAGCAATGCTGTATATGACTACAAGGTGCTGGAGGGTAAATTGATGGTTAAGACTCAGGGTGGAAGGTTGAAAAAGCATGAGTAAACACAGGCAGGTTTATATTCCTTTAGGTACTGCCAGGCTTTTAAAACTGTGACCCACAGTAGGAAATAGATGTTAAGTTGGAAGCCAGACACACACTTACATATATGTAGTTTCTTGAAACATAGTATTAAGGAATAATACCTACCCATACTACCTGGATTACCCAACAGCTATTTTTTAAATAATATTGTTTTCTATTTTATTTCATTTAAAAGTGTTTGTTCTTATTGACAAAGTTGATGTCATGATCTAATTGATCCAATGAAGGGTTGTGACCAGCAGTTTGAAAACTGTTTAGGTAGTGGTGTGGTATGGTTGAAATGTAGAGAACATCGAGTCATGCAGTGAGAGATGACACTTGGTATTTGCTTTGGTTCCTTAAAGCTACTCTTTTTTTTTTTTTTGTCTTTCTCCTAACCTTTTATAAATAGTTTAATTCTTTCTTTCTCTTACTTGATTACCTTTTTATAGTCTGTTTTCAACAAATCAATCACTTTCTTAGTTATTACTAAATGTGAGATTCATTTGAATTTTTGCTTGAGTGGCAGTTAATGAGCTTACTTTTTAAATCTTTTTAGTCGATTTTTATAGTTTACTAATACGCTTTATCACAGGCATTGATTTTAGTGAAAGAAATAAGACTTGCAGGTTTCTTGGTGGAGACCAATCGTAATATAAGATTTTTTTCAAAATCAGAATATGAAAATTATTATTTAGCTAACAGGAAATTTAGTCATGGTAGTCATTAGATACAAATCATCTGTATGTTCTGTTGGGAATTTTTTTGAATGCTGTATGCAGATACTTCAGCCAGTCATCCTCTTCTACTGCTGTTCTAGCTTTTGATTAGTTGTGAAAGTTGGGAGCTTTTCACAGCTAATGCTTTTCTATTGATCTTCTAGCACTATTGTTGATTCTGCTAGAAGAAAAGCAGCCACCACAGCAAAATTCTTACCCTGTTTTATTAATGTAGAAACTTCAATCAGAAAAGACCTTTTTCTGTTGACAGCAATGTTAGGAAGGTTTATTAAACATCCTTTTGGTAGTGACATTATGCCATATGTTTTATGGAATGCAAAAGTATAAGAGGTCCCTGCCTTGAGGATCTTACAAACTAACATGATTTATGGCAGGACACTCAACAAGTAGATTCTTTGGTGTTTACTTTTGTGTAATCAAATGTAGATGATGAAGAAGGTACTTAACAAGCATTTTAAATCTAGGTAATTAGAAAATGTGAATAGCTGTTTCTCACTTATGTTTTCTGCTTTATTGCTCCTATACTTGGCTCAGATAATAAGGCCAAGATATTTATCTGGTTTGATCTTAAATGCTTGAATACATATATTTTTTTTAAGAAATGGCTGCTTTAAAGTTGGTTGCCAGTGAGTATTAAAGGATTTAAGTGTTTGAGTGAAGAAGTAATAACAGAGTTCTCTTAATTTTATAATTATTTTCCAGAATTTTAAGGAACACTATCCAGTAGTCGTATGTATAGGACACTGTGCATACAAAGCAGGATTTACAGCACACTTCTCCTTAAAATCTTTTCTTAAAAATACAATGAGCTGTATACTAAGTGTTTACATTTTATATTCCTTCCAGGATCCAAGAATTCTGTAGCTACAATGTTGTCAAGACTTTTTCGAATGCATGGCCTCTTTGTGGCCTCCCATCCCTGGGAAGTCATAGTGGGGACAGTGACAGTGACCATCTGCATGATGTCCATGAATATGTTTACTGGTAACGATAAGATCTGTGGTTGGAATTATGAATGTCCAAAGTTTGAAGAGGTTAGTGAAGTTAATTTGATATTGACTAAATTGATAAATTACATTTTCAATTTCTAAAGAGCCCTTATATGGTCCTTTTAGAGACCACATAATTTTTAAAAGTTATGGTAAAATCTTTATTTTAGTATTTAGGAACTTACCTCAAATTTCTGTTTACTTTTATGGAATGTACTAGAAATACTATTATTTTGCTCTCTCTTCACAAATGAATGTAATTAACTGTATTTGAGAAATGATGTCTTTTATAAGTGACTGATAGTGAAAAATGATTGTGGGCCAGGTATAGTGACTTATGCCTGTAATCCCAGCACTTTGGGAGGCCAAAGCAGGAGAATTGTTTGAGCCCAGGAGTTCAAGACCAGCCTGGGTAACCTGGGCAACATAGAGTATGACCTGGTCTTTAAAAAAAAATTTGAAAATTAACTGGGTGTGGTAGCATGCACCTGTAGTCCTGCTACTTGGGAGGCTATGGCAGGAGGATCCCTTGAGCCTGGGAGGTCGAGGCTGCAGTGAGCTATGGTTGCACCACTGTACTCCAGCCTGGTTACCAGCATGTAACCCTGTTTCAAAAAAAAAAAAAAAAAGATTGTGTTGATGTATTGGCTTACCACAGTGGTTTGTTTAAAAGTTGGTTTTAATTTTTGATTTGTATGTTTGATATTTTTATTGGACTTGTGTTTTGCTTATATTTGTGTTCTCATAATATGTAAACGAATGACACATGCAAAATAAAAATTCTTATTTTTGATTGCCTTTTTTTTTGGAGACAGGATCTCACTCTGTTGCCCAGGCTGGAGTGCAGTGGCGCAGTCTTGGCTCACTGGAACCTCTGCCACCCGGGTTCAAGCAATTCTCCTGCCTCAGCCTCCCGAATAGCTTAGATTACAGGAGCCTACCGCCATGCCCGGCTAACTTTTGTAGTTTTAGTAGAGAGAAAGTTTCACTGTCTTGGCCAGGCTGGTCTTGAACTTCTGAACTTGTGATCCACCCGCCTTGGCCTCCCAAAGTGCTGGGATTACAGGCATGAGCCACCATGCCCAGCCTTGATTGCTTATTTTAAAAGTCAAAGCTATTGAAATTTCCTTTTCTGTCTCTCCTATTAGGATGTTTTGAGCAGTGACATTATAATTCTGACAATAACACGATGCATAGCAATCCTGTATATTTACTTCCAGTTCCAGAATTTACGTCAGCTTGGATCAAAATATATTTTGGGTAATAGTTTTACATATTTAACTTGTGGTATCATCAGAGTTTTTATTTGCTGTGGAAATAAACCTGTTCATTGAAATTATGTATTTGGAAATATGTATATTGCTGAAAGTGTGCTGTATGCATTTAATAGTTTCCTTATTATTCGCAATTAGACATTCTGAAATTTGAGATCTTAATCTGGAGAAAACTAGTATCATCTCAGAATATTGCATGAGGCTGTTATTATTTGTGTAATAAAGGATAAAGTTTTTTCAGTATTGAACTTTTGTCATTTTAGGAATTGCTGGCCTCTTCACAATTTTCTCAAGCTTTGTATTCAGTACAGTTGTCATTCACTTCTTAGATAAAGAATTGACAGGCTTGAAGTAAGTATTTAAAACCTAAATATACTTTCTGTCAAAATACATTTTAAAAACTTTTCTTCCCCATGTTGTAAAGATACATTTTCAAAAGTTAAGGAAATAAGGGGAAATTTTTTGTGTAATTTTGCTATTGGCTAATTTCAATAACTGTTAACATTTTGGCATATATCCTTTCTACTTTTTTTATCACTTAAAAATTTTCTGAGATCATATATATTGTTTTAGAATTCATTTATGCATAATAGTTTATCAACATCTTTCCATGTCTTTTTTTTTTTTTTTTTGAGACAGAGTTTCGCTCTTGACACCCAGGCTGGAGTACAATGGCATGATCTCGGCTCACTGCAGCCTTCGCCTCCTGGGTTCAAGCAGTTCTCCTGCCTCAACCTCTCAAGTAGCTGGGATTACAGGCATCTGCCACCATGCCCAGCTAACTTTTGTATTTTTAGTAGAGATGGTGTTTTGCCATGTTGATCAGGCTGGACTTGAACTCCTGAACTCAAGTGATTTTCCACCTGCCTTGGCCTCCCAAAGTGCTGGGATTGTAGGCATGAGCCACTGCACTTGGCCTCCATGTACTTAATGATAAACTAAATTGTTTGTAATGGCTATATGTATTCTCTTCTGTCTAAACGTCTTGTAGTTTATTAATCATCTAATGTTGGACTATTAGGTTATTTTTTCATTAATAACAATACTGTGTTGAATGTCTTTGTAGCTAAATTTTTGTTCATATTCATAATTATTTTCTTAAGCTACATTCCTAGGAGTGAGACAGTAGGTTTTGCTTTTTTTAGAGCTTTGCTTTTTTTTTTTTTTTTTTTTTTTGAGACAGAGTTTCACTCTTGTTGCCCAGGCTGGAATGCAATTACATGATCTTGGCTCACTGCAACCTCTGTCTCCCAGGTTCAAGCCATTCTCCTGCCTCAGCCTCCCAAGTAGCTGGGATTACAGGCATGTGCCACCATGCCCAGCTAATTTTTTATATTTTTAGTAGAGATGGGGTTTCTCCATGTTGGTCAGGCTGGTCTCGAACTCCCGACCTCAGGTGATCCACCCACCTTAGCCTCCCAAAGTGCTGGGATTACAGATGTCAGCCATTGTGCCCGGCTTTTTAGAGCTTTTTAGTGCTATTATTGCCAATTTAGTCTCCAGAAAGTTTGTTTAGTTTATCCTTCCACGGTTAGTGATTAGTGAAATCATTTTTTTCCCGTTAAATGTATCTGATCATTTTGTTCTTTTCCAGTGAAGCTTTGCCCTTTTTCCTACTTTTGATTGACCTTTCCAGAGCAAGTGCATTAGCAAAATTTGCACTCAGTTCCAACTCACAGGTAAGTATTACTTATAAGATAGGAATGTGAATAGTATTCTTTTTTTCAGTTTATATTAGTAGGAAGGATTAATAGAGTTTCTTCATAGCCCAAGATTTAAGAATTGCCCAGAATTTTAAGTTTAATTCTCAAGTCCCAAGACTGGTCTTCATAAGTCCCAGGAACAGTCCCATTTATCTAACAACTCAATTATAATTATGTAGCTACTGGAATTTGGAACTGCCCCATTTTTCTTTTTGAAAGTTTTCAGAAATTATGGTAATAATAATTTTGGGGTAAATAAGAATATTTACCTAGTGAAACAGATCTAAGAGCAGAACAGGATCTAATGGAAGAGAACCCCAGGGTAGATTGAATTTAATTTTTGTGAGATGTAGTCTCACTCTGTCACCCAGGCTGGAGTGCAGTGGCGTGATCTCGGCTCACCACAACCTTCGCCTCCTGGGTTCAAGGAATTCTCCTGCCTCAGCCTCCTGAGTAGCTGAGATTACAAGCACTCACCACCATGCCCGACTCATTTTTGTATTTTTAGTAGAGACGGAGTTTTGCCATGTTGGCCAGTCTGGTCTCTAACCCCTGAGCTCAAGATTGCCTGCCTCGGCCTCCCGAAGTGCTGGGATTACAGGTTTGAGCCACCGCGCCTGGCCAGATTTATTTTTAAACTCTTTAAATTAACCTGGCATTATTTCCTATTTTAAGTTTCATCTTAATATTCACTAGTCACTGTAAAGAACCTAACCTTTTTAACAATATTGTATCAGAGTATCTTGAGTATAAAATAGCACATAATTCTGCCCTGGTTATTTATTTGATGAATGTTTATGATTTGACCATGTTGACAAGGAAATGAGTTTGGTTTTATAATACTAACATGATCTCATAAAAAATTTGCAACTAACTTTCTATCAATGGTAGGCAAAAATCTAGAATGTTGTAGGATTTAATTCTGTGGGATTAAGTGACAGAGTTAATGCACCACCTCAAAGGAATACTCCTAAGAAATACTCAGTGAAAAGGGAATGAGGGCACTATATACGTTCTTTTTAAAAAATTTGGCTGCGTGTGGTGGCTCATGCCTGTAATCCCAGCACTTTGGGAGGCTGAGGTGGGCAGATCATGAGGTTAGGAGTTCAAGACCAGCCTGGCCAACATGGTGAAACCCCGTCTCTACTAAAAATATAAAAATTATCTGGGCGTGGTGGTGCACATCCATAATCCCAGCTACTGAGGAGGCTGAGGCAGGAGAGTGGAACCAGGAAGTGGAGGTTGCAGTGAGCCTAGATCATGCCACTGCACTCCATCCTGGGTGACAGAGCAAGATTCCGTCTCAAGAAAAAAAAACTTCTATTTTACTGTCATACTTTCTATCTTGAATACCTGTTTTATCATATTGTATATTTTACTCTTTGAATAGTAATTTGGTACTATTATTATTATTATTTGATACTAATATAAGCCATAGGATGCTCTAACATTTAAAAAAGTTTTTTGCACCTTGCCCTCATTGATATGTTTGATCTGTTTTAGGATGAAGTAAGGGAAAATATTGCTCGTGGAATGGCAATTTTAGGTCCCACGTTTACCCTTGATGCTCTTGTTGAATGTCTTGTGATTGGAGTTGGTACCATGTCAGGTTTGTAAGCAATTTTAAAGTAGGTATGTCACTAAAGAGGAAAAAGAACATCTTGGATTTGCATTATTTATTGTTAAATTCTGACTTTTAGATTACTCTTAAAATAATTATTGTATTAGTGTGTGTGGGTATATCTGGCCTTGTGTCATTTGGCTTTGGTGAAAACTTAGCAGTAGGTTACTGATTTATTTTTTACTCCTGCCATCATCTGTGTTCCACTTTTTGATATTTTTGTTCATTTGCTTGCTTTTGTTTGATTTTTAACCAATATTACATTCCAAGGTTGGTCTGGAAAACACCTTCCAGCCCCTGCTATTACTTAGACTTCGTTTGTGACTTGGTTCCTTGTGTTTTAATTGCCAAGTAGGGAGACAAGAGTCAGGAATTGGGCAGATCTGAGTAAGATTCACCTAATAAGGTGATTGAAGATATTTAATCCAATAGTAAGCAGTACGTCTTAGCAAATACCTAGCATTAACCTCAACATGTTTCTTCATTCTTAATTGGATAGTAGAGAATTAGATATTAACATCAAACATAGGACTTCATTATGTAGAATAAAAATTACGGCCTGGCATGGAAATTTGCCAGATTGAACGTATCATGCTGTGTGAAGGTTTCCTAATCATTAGGACTGTATTTTATGGCTTTCTCATAAAGACCATACTTAGTTAACTACTGTGTATTTCCTGGTACCTTACAGCCCTCAATGAAATAGATATCTCATTCTTTCAGAAGTAAATTATCTAAGTTTTAAGGAAGTAGTTGGTTGTCATTAGTTTAGATCTCTTCAGTGGATAGTACATTAAAAATGTAATATTGCTTCTTAGTTTTTGAGAGTAAATTATTATTTAGTTATTTATTCTTTTCAAAAAAGATTTTACAAAGAAAAGAAAGAAAAAAAGATTTTATTTAGCAAATAAAATATTTTTTAATTTAAAAAATTTACTTACCTTAAAATTCACTTTTGGGAGTACAGTTTTATGAGTTTTGACAATGACATAGTCATGTAACTACCACTACACTCAAGAAGAATGTTGATTAGATGAAAATATACTTGTATGATTTTATTCAAGCAAAAGAACATATGAGAAGAAGATTAGCCAGGAAGTAATGGTTTGGCCATGAAACCAAGGGATTATTCATGGAAACTAATGTGGAAGGCAGTTGGGTGATATGGTTAGAGAAGCAGACAAAGGAGGTGATTAGATCTGTGGTTGGAGAAGGCAGTGAGACATTTATAGCTACACAGAAATGGTATAGTTAGAGACTTGGGTTAGGATAGAAGAGGACAGATTTAACACATATTAACTTGGAAGTAACCCTTTGAAAAGGCCATTACAAAAAGAAGGAAGTCTTTGCTTCTTGCATGTATGTGGATTGGTACTGTTTCTTTGTGTACAGAGAGACTTACTTGAAACACAGTAAGGAAGAATGCCTGGAGAGCATATGCCAACAACATGAATGGATATTGTGTGGAGAGAAATAGTAGATAGTCAGGTTGTGAAAGCATTGGTCAGGTATGGTTTCAATGGCCTCAAGTTTGAAAAGATTATATTCAGCTACTATTTAAAATGTAGTTTGATTTATAATGCTTGTGCTTTTGTTATTGTGATTTTGTAGTCTCTTGAATTTCCATATTTGAGAGTAATTGTGGAATTAAAAAAATACAATATATGCTTGTTCTAGTCAGTCAAATGATATCTTAAAATTTAGAAAATAAAATATAACTTTCAGTTTTTGATAGTAGTTTTTCTGGTGAGCAGCTTTTATAGGACATTTTAAATTTATGTTTCAAAGCGTTGTTATATTTGAGTGACATCAGAAATATATTTTATATTATACTGAAGTTTATTTGTAAAGTGAGGGAGAAGTATTTGGTGGCAATTTAAGGTGTCATCCAGCCTTTATAATTCTGTTGTTTTCTATTTGAGATTATCAGATGATACCTTATACATTCTGTAGTGGAATGTGTTTGTTAATTTTTAATCTTGAGTTGCCATTTTGTATTATATTATTTTCCAAACAGATCAGTGAAATAACCAAAATTGTAAGAACTTCAGTAGGCATCATAGAGGTTATATTGAAATTAGAATTTGGTGGTACACAAAAAATACTATTATGATCTGTATCAGGGCTAGCATAACTGGCAGGATATTCTACTTCTAAGAAATAATCCTTGGTTCATAAGCAAATTGCTTTTCTACTAACAAGTGGGATTAGATCAATAGTGTAACTGAGATTTTATTCCGTTAGAGTAGCCTGTCGTCTATCTCCCTATTTCATAACAAGGCACTACTGTTGGACAAAAAGGAGTTGGAAACACGTATGTTTATCAGTTGTGTATTAAACACTACATTCTGCCTGGCATTGTGATACTAGGGACATGTGAGAAGGCAAGATCTTTGCTCTTGAAGGACTTAGAGTTCTGTGGTTATTCCTGCTGTTCCCTAAGGATTGGCATCCCCTCTGAGTTGCTAATTCTGTTTCCAGTAAATGTGCTAATATTTTCATGTATTTGTCTACCTGCAGGAAGACAAATATATCTGTAATATATGCAGCATCAAAAATATGTACACTTTACTAGTTATATATTTAATTTTTCTCTAACCAGGGGTGCGCCAGCTTGAAATTATGTGCTGCTTTGGCTGCATGTCAGTTCTTGCCAACTACTTCGTGTTCATGACTTTCTTCCCAGCTTGTGTGTCCTTGGTATTAGAGGTAAGACCAGTTCTTACATATGGCACTAGTAGAAGATTAAGATTTCTGCTTACATCAGTTCACCTAAACAGAATCAACACCTTCTAACGTCTCACTGACTTAATTTGTAGCTTTCTCGGGAAAGCCGTGAGGGTCGTCCAATTTGGCAGCTCAGCCATTTTGCCCGAGTTTTAGAAGAAGAAGAAAATAAGCCAAATCCTGTAACTCAGAGGGTCAAGATGATTATGGTAATGACATCGTTTTCTCCTCCTTTTAGTGTTCTCAGTTCCAATCTCATTCTTGTTATGATTTCTTTTTCTTTACAATTTTTGGTCCATTCAATAATATTGCACCTTCTTCTTCCTTTTTTTTCTTAATGTGTTCATTTCTTTGAGGCTCCTGGTCTTTATTAGTCCCTTTCCCCTAAACTGACTTTTTAAGTTCCTCCACCTTATGTCTCTGAAAACCTGTTCTTTGAGATGTTTTCAATATTTCAGTGGAGTCACTACTTTAGTTAGCTGCATAGCAAGCTAAGGGGCTTTCTTTTCATGGTAAGGGGAAGCTGTGAGAGATAATGTTTGGTTGTCCAGCTGCTAGAGATAAGAAATTTAGGTTATGTTGATATGCAGAGGATACATCATTTTAAAAATTTTATTTCAGTCTCTAGGCTTGGTTCTTGTTCATGCTCACAGTCGCTGGATAGCTGATCCTTCTCCTCAAAACAGTACAGCAGATACTTCTAAGGTTTCTTTAGGACTGGATGAAAATGTGTCCAAGAGAATTGAACCAAGTGTTTCCCTCTGGCAATTTTATCTCTCTAAGTAAGTTAATTGAAATTACTTTGTGATATGTTAATCATAACACTCTATGCTAATGAAAGTTTAGATTTTGACCTTTACATTTCTGAATAATATTTTAATTTGCTTTCTTTTACTCAGAATGATCAGCATGGATATTGAACAAGTTATTACCCTAAGTTTAGCTCTCCTTCTGGCTGTCAAGTACATCTTCTTTGAACAAGCAGAGACAGAATCTACACTCTCCTTAAAAAACCCTATCACATCTCCTGTAGTGACACAAAAGAAAGTTCCAGACAATTGTTGCAGACGTGAACCTGTGCTGGTCAGAAATAACCAGAAATGTGATTCAGTAGGGGAAGAGACAGGGATAAACCGAGAAAGAAAAGGTAACTTGTTATTCTCTTCACTTTCAGTCGTTCACTGCTTTGTCAAAAAGTAGTCTATTTTCAAAATTATGTGCCATGTTGTGAAATTTCTTTTGATCTCTTGGACAGTTGAGGTTATAAAACCTTTAGTGGCTGAAACAGATACCCCAAACAGAGCTACGTTTGTGGTTGGTAACTCCTCCTTACTCGATACTGCATCAGTACTGGTGACACAGGAACCTGAAATTGAACTTCCCAGGGAACCTCGACCTAATGAAGAATGTCTACAGATACTTGGGAATGCAGAGGTGAGGACGATAACATAAACTCAAACGTGGCATTTTTCTTTAAAAAGGAGCTTTTTCAAGGAAGAAAAATCTAGTATCTGGTGAACACTACAATTAAGTTCTAGGCACCATGTAGCATGACCAACAGATACTACCTTCTTTCTTTATTTCTCACAACCTTGAGGGGTAGCTAGAATTATCTGTTTTTCAGATGAGAACATTGAGGCTCCAAGATGTTTAATTTCCCAAAGTAGTACATCTAAGAAATGGTAAAGCTGGTAGCAGGGTCCAAGATTTTCTGACTCCAGAGTCAAAACTTTTTCTAGTTTATTACTGTTTATCATGGAGGCAAGTGACTACTGTATTCTCATAGGGATGTTGAGGCCTACAAAGAATTTAACACAGAGACAAGTTTCAAAGATAGAAGAAAGTTTGTTTTTGTTTTGTTTTGTAAGCTTGATACCCATGAGGAAGCTGGCTTTTCTTTCTGAGATTTGAAAAGGATCTTCTGCCTACATGACCATATGAATCTACTTGTGCTTTGGTGCAAATAATCATGTTCCATTCGTGTTTGCTTAATATAGTTAATTCTTTTTAAAAAATATATTTTAATTCATTTATTGGTAAAATGCAATTTTTCACCAGCTTTGTTGAAAAATACTTGACAAGTAAAATTTTATTTTATTATTATCATTATTGCTGTTTTTTGAGACAGAGTGTCACTCTGTTGCCAGGCTGGAGTGCAGTGGCGCCATCTTGGCTCACTGCAACCTCTGCCTCCCAGGTTCAAGTGATTCTTGTGTATTGGCCTCATGAGTAGCTGGGATTACAGGTATGCGCCACCATGTCTGGCTAATTTTTGTATTTTTAGTAGAGATGGTGTTTCACCATGTTGGCCAGGCTGGTCTTGAACTCCTGACATCAAGTTATGTACCCGCATCAGCCTCCCAAAGTGCTGGGATTACAGGCATGAGCCACCATGCTTGGCCAAAATTTTATATATTTAAGGTGTATACTTGACGTTTTTATGTATGTATACATTGTGAATCAGTCACTACCATCAAGGTACATACACATCACCTTACATAGTGATCTTTCCTTTTTTCTTCTTTTTCTTCTCTCCTTTCTCCTGTCTCTCTCTCTTTCTTCCTCCCTCCCTTGCTTTTCTTCCTTTTATCTGTCTTTCATTCTGCTTTTTGGGAAACATTTAAAATCTATCCTCTTACCACATTTCAAGTACAAAGTATTGTTAACAGTAGTCATATTGCTGTACATTAGATCTCCAGAGCTTATTCATCATGCATAACTGAAATTTTGTGCCAACATCTTGACCATTCCTTACCATCTCCCCATTTCTCCTTCCTCAGCCCCTGGCTACCACTATTCTACTCTCTGCTTATATGAGTGTGACTATTTTAGATTCCATCTATAAGCGAAATCATGTGGTATCTTTCTGAGGTTAATTTTTTATTTATGTGCACATGAGTAAGAGAGAAGGTGTGTTTTTCTTTATTACTTTCCTTTCCCTCTTTCCTGTTAACATATGTATCAGTAACTCAGCTATTTTGCTGTATGCAGAGTTAGCAGAACTTACAGGGTGGGCATAAGAACCTTAATTATAGATTTTTTTTTTAAATGAATCTCACTTGGAAATTTTAATGTTTTAGTCTTACTCAGTTTTTATAGTTCTATAAAGAGTTTACTTTCCTTTTGATATTCTGATTTCTATATAAATCCTCTCCCTCTTTAGAAACCCAAAAACTACAGTGATTTAATAGAAAAAATTACATTATTGTAATTTAGCATTGTTTGTATTGGATGGTTTATAACATGAAATATAGTCCTCCAAGTCTTCTGTTACATCTCTCTTTCTGACCCCCCGTTTCATTTTTTTCTCCATTTCTTTAGAAAGGTGCAAAATACCTTAGTGATGCTGAGATCATCCAGTTAGTGAACGCTAAGCATATCCCAGCCTACAAGTTGGAAACTCTGATGGAAACTCATGAGCGTGGTGTATCTATTCGCCGACAGTTACTTTCCAAAAAGCTTTCAGAACCTTCTTCTCTCCAGTACCTACCTTACAGAGATTATAATTACTCCTTGGTATGTTATTTTCTTAAGAAAGGTTTGCTTTATATGTTTTAAATCTTTTTCTTTTCTTGATTAGTTTTGTATATGTGCATAGTTTTATAACATATTTTCCTTTTAAATCATTTCACTGTAATTTTTTTATTCTGCTTATAATGTAGGTCATAGAAATTAAGAATATTTTTTCCTGTTTTTATAGTCATTACTCAAAGATTTTAGTATTGTAAACACTTTTTAAAGGTAAATTAAAATTTTTGCTTAAAAAGAGTACACAGTAAAGGATTGAGTTGGAAGATAGTTGCTACTGACGAACTGAGATGAGTTTTTGTGTGTTCACTGTATAGATTTTCATTAGGTGCCTGACTTTACCTTTTAGGTGATGGGAGCTTGTTGTGAGAATGTTATTGGATATATGCCCATTCCTGTTGGAGTGGCAGGACCTCTTTGCTTGGATGGAAAAGAATTTCAGGTTCCAATGGCAACAACAGAAGGTTGTCTTGTGGCCAGCACCAATAGAGGCTGCAGAGCAATAGGTGTAAGTTGACATTTATATATTTGCCAGTTTTAAAATACATCTTAGGTAAAGCAATGAGAAGAGTTTTGGAGACAATCAGGGATACCTTTTGGGTGATGTAGAAGTGTTTTTGGGTAACATGTGGTTCTCTGGCATGTACCATGTAGCTTGGTGGAGGTGCCAGCAGCCGAGTCCTTGCAGATGGGATGACTCGTGGCCCAGTTGTGCGTCTTCCACGTGCTTGTGACTCTGCAGAAGTGAAAGCCTGGCTCGAAACACCTGAAGGGTTCGCAGTAATAAAAGAGGCATTTGACAGCACCAGCAGGTGTGTGAGTGGATTTGTATGTACATTTATATCCATTTGTTTATTTTAGAACCAGTGTCATTTTCTGTGATTCCAAACATAATTAACATATTACCTGCTTAAAATAACATAACAGAATATCAACTTTAAAGCCCTTCATTTAAAATGAGTAATATTTATGATTGGTTGGGAAAAAAAAAGAATGTCAATTCAAATGAATAGCTCTATAGAGGTAAATGAGTAAAGAATAAAAAAAGTGTGAGCTAGCAATTATGATTAGTCTTCTATTTTGCCTAGGAGAGAATTGTCTTAGAAAAAAAGATTTTCCAAATAGGAGAGAAGTATTAGTGTAATAGATTTACTTAAAGTTAAGTTTATAAAGTAGCGTAATCAACACAAATGATAACCACAGTATAGTTCAAGCTAACACATTTGTTTTTATGCGAACTGTTAAGTTTATTAAGAAATAATTGTCTACAGCCCTCCTCTTGCAGCATTTAGGAATGAAACAGAGTAGAAATAGTACTTTAAAAAGAAAGTAAGTAATTTCTATTAGTTTTCTCTTACGCATGAAACGAAGTGACTGAACTAGATTTCAAGATAACTTTCATCTTCTTAAAAGAATAAAATACAAGCCAGGCACAGTGGTTCATGCGTGTTATCCCAGCACTTTGGGAGGCCAAGGTGGGCAGATCACTTGAGGCCAGGAGTTCAAGACCAGCCTGGCCGACATGGTGAAACCCTGTCTCTACTCAAAATACAAAAATTAGCCAGGCATGGTGGCCCGCGCCTGTAATCCCAGCTACTCGGAAGGCTGAGGTAGGAGAATCGCTTGAACCCGGGAAGCAGAGGTTGCAGTGAACCAAGATCATGCCACTGTACTGCAGCCTAGGCAAAGGAGTGAGACTCCATCTCAAAAAATAAAAATAAATAAAAGAATAAAATACAATCTTTCCATCTTTTATTTATAGATTTGCACGTCTACAGAAACTTCATACGAGTATAGCTGGACGCAACCTTTATATCCGTTTCCAGTCCAGGTCAGGGGATGCCATGGGGATGAACATGATTTCAAAGGTAAGTGTAGGCAGAGTATCTGCAAGTACTTTTATTGAAAGGTAAATATCGATTGATATAACTCATGTTAATATCAATCAGGCATTTGTTGATGGATATTCCTTACATTTGATATGTTTAATTTAAACTTGACATTACACATATCTTGGGTTTACTCAGGACTGGGAAGAATCTTAGTGTTGACACTTCAAAACTTTATCCAGTAAAGAGGTCACCTTTGAAGCTGACCTCTTCCAGAGACCAAGATTTGTCTTTAAGGACACCAGTATAATCTCAGTGCTTTGGGAGGCCAAGACAAGAAGATTGCTTGGGGTCTGGAGTTCAAGACCAGGCTGGGCAACATAGTGAAACGCCATCTCTACAAACAATAAAAAAAAAAATAGCTGGGCATAGTGGCACACACCTGTGGTCCTCACTATAGGTGAGGACCTTCTGGCAAGGCAGGAAGATAACTTGAGCCTAGGAGCTTGAGGCCAGCTTGGGCAATGTAGCGAGACTCTGACCCCATTCATCCATCCATCCATTTTCAGTTTAGGATATTTTCTACTTATGTGGGGTTTACAGTCTAAAAAATCTGTCAAAAGTCAAGGAGCTTTAAAATTGCCAGTAAACAGTATGGCAGTTCAACAACTTAAAAATAGAATTACCATGTGATCCAGCAGTTGTCATTCTCGGCATATACCCAAAAGAACTGAAAGCAGTTCTCAAAGAGATATTTGTACATCCATGTTTGTAGCAGCATGGTTCATAATAGCCAAGAGTTGGAATCAACCTAAGTGTTCATTGATGGACGAATGGACAACAAATTAGATGTATTTGTGTGTGTGTGTGTGTGTGTGTGTGTGTGTGTGTATGTATATGTCTATATGTATATAATATATATATAAATATATAATATATATGTGTGTGTGTGTCTATATATATTTTGTATATACATTTATATATGTATAATGGAATATTATTCAGATTTAAAAAGGAAGGATATTATAGCGCATGATGCAATATGGATAAACTTTGATGACATTATGCTAAATGAAATGAATCAGTCACAAAAAGACAAACACTGTATGATTCCACTTGAATGAGGTGTCTAGAATAGTCAAACTCATAGAGACAGAAAGTAGAATGCTTTTTATCAGGGGTTCTCAGCAAACTAACACAAGAACAGAAAACCAAATACCACACATTCTCACTTCTAAGTGGGAGGCCGAACAGTGAGAACACATGGACACAGAGAGGGGAACAACACACACCGAAGCATGTTGGGGGGCAGGGAGCGAGGGGAATGAGAGCATTAGGACAAATACCTAATGCATATAGGTTAAAACCTGTATGACAAGTTGATAGGTGCAGCAAACCACCATGGCATATGTATACCTAGGTAACAAACCTGCACATTCTGTACACATATCCCAGAACTTGAGTTCTGAGGGTTAGTTACATGGCAGTGTGCATATACTTACCACTGTACACCTAAAAATGGGTCGGATGGTAAATTTTATGTGTCTTACCACAATAAAAAAAATTTTTAATCGCCAACAAATATGTTTTGGTTTGTTGAGGTATGAGTTAATTGAATTAATTCCATTTAATTGGAAGGCTTATTTGTATTTTATGTAATATAAAGCCCTACGACTTTCTTTTTACAAGATCAACCCTTATGACCCACTTCTCTTTACAGACTTCATTACTTGGGCTTTTAGGTAACAGCTGAATAACTAGAAGATGGAATTTATTGCTCATTCCCCAATGACATATAAATATGAGTATTCTTATTGAGTATTTTTACCATTATCATTTTTATCTACGTCCTATTAGCAATGACCTCAAAGAACTTGGTTTTCATACCTAGAGAGAAACGCATTAGGAATCTATACCTGACCAAGAAATTTGTAATTGTGATGGTTAATAAAACACCTGTTACTTTTGTGCTCAGCTTCCTTGAAGTATAGTTATTATACTTAGAAATATATCATAGATACAAATAAATTATTCTCATAAGGATAAATACTTCATGCATTTTAATGTGTGTATGTTTTGGGTTCTTGTTAATAGGGTACAGAGAAAGCACTTTCAAAACTTCATGAGTATTTCCCTGAAATGCAGATTCTAGCTGTTAGTGGTAACTATTGTACTGACAAGAAACCTGCTGCTATAAATTGGATAGAGGGAAGAGGAAAATCTGTTGTTTGTGAAGCTGTCATTCCAGCCAAGGTTGTCAGAGAAGTGAGTGATTGGATGGATATTTTATCTTTTTATTTTGTAATCTTTAATTGTATTTAAAAATGGGGGAAAGGAGTATTAACATTTTAAATACAGTTAAATATATGGGACAGTGTTTTCCATTAAAGATGACTGTTGCACCTTGCCCATCTGTCTATGTGTGGCATCCACAGGAACAAACTTTACTGATTGTTTTTTTGGATTTTTTTTTTTTTTTTATGGAGGACAGGGCTTAAATGGGGCCACATCTAAACTCCTTTGTTTTCTGGAGATGCAGAAAGATAGATTTGGGTAACATTCCCCTGAGCCTTCTGGGGGAACATCTAAATGTACACAGCTCTGTTTTCTAGGTATTAAAGACTACCACAGAGGCTATGATTGAGGTCAACATTAACAAGAATTTAGTGGGCTCTGCCATGGCTGGGAGCATAGGAGGCTACAATGCCCATGCAGCAAACATTGTCACTGCCATCTACATTGCCTGTGGGCAGGTGAGCTCTCCAGCCTCCACTTCTCTTCTATTATGTTTTTCTAAATGAAAGAAGTATATTGTATATTTTTCTTTCCTTTTTTCCAGGATGCAGCACAGAATGTTGGTAGTTCAAACTGTATTACTTTAATGGAAGCAAGTGGTCCTACAAATGAAGATTTATATATCAGCTGCACCATGCCATCTATAGAGATAGGAACAGTGGGTGGTGGGACCAATCTTCTACCTCAGCAAGCCTGTTTGCAGGTATGATGTCCTAGGCGTAGAGTCCGCAAGCCTAGTTCTGACTCTCTACCTGGGACCATGTATCACTCACCTCTATATTTTAATTGGTCTTTTCAAAACTCTTTTGTCCATACCAGCCTAATCCATTGTGTCCAAATAAACATGTGTAAGCATGTGCTTAGGTAAGAAAGTAGATGAAGAGAGCAAATGAATGTTCACCTCTTGAACTAAGGGTGCTGCCAGTCAGGCTGTGAATATGATGTTAGCTATGGTATTAGGCACTGTCAGTCCTGGCTATCGAGTCTTGGAAAGTTAGTACTTCCAGTGGAGCCTAGTTCTATTCTGATGCCAGTATAGTTACCCTGTTTTTAGTTGATATGGTAAGAAGTTGTTCATGATTTTAAGGGTGTGACTCTGGCTGTGTCTCTCTCTGGCTACAGATGCTAGGTGTTCAAGGAGCGTGCAAAGATAATCCTGGGGAAAATGCCCGCCAGCTTGCCCGAATTGTGTGTGGGACTGTAATGGCTGGGGAATTGTCACTTATGGCAGCACTGGCAGCAGGACATCTTGTCAAAAGTCACATGATTCACAACAGGTAAGACTCAAAGATATATTTAACATGTTTTCCTTATACTTCAAAACATATGCAGTATAAAAACGTATTACTCAGATACTGTAATCCTAAGTTAAAATTCTGCATCCTGATATTTTATATATTCGTTATTTTTTACCACAGGTCGAAAATCAATTTACAAGACCTCCAAGGAACTTGCACCAAGAAGACAGATTGAATAGCCTGACAGTTCTGAACTGAAACATGGGCATTGGGTTCTAAAGGACTAACGTAAAGTCTGTGAATTAAAAAAGCTCAATGCAGTGTCTTGTTGAGGATGAATAGATGTGATCAGTGAGACAACCACTTGGTTTTTGGCTGTTTCAGAGAAGTCTGAGGTTCTTTCCATATAGACTCCTCAGATCTGAACACAGTTTAGTGCTACGTGCTATGCTCTTTGGAAAGATTTCAACAAGAATATTGTACATTAAAGCATCAAAGATGGTAATCTACACCTCATCTCTGAAGGCAAATGCAAGCTGGGAAAAAAGTTTTGATGAAAGTCTTGAAGTTCATGATCAGTGTGCGATTGGCCTTTTCCCTCACCCCTGCCGGTTGAAAATGAATTTTTAAATTATACTGTAGCTGACGAAATTCCTGATTTTATAGTTAATTTATTAACTCTGGGATGTAGAACTTCCAGAAATAAGAGCTAAGTTCATATTTGTAAATTAATACTTCATTTGGTGCTGGTCTATTTTGATTTTGGGGGTATCAGCATTATTCTTCAGAAGGGGACCTGTTTTCTTCAAGGGAAGAAACACTCTTATTCCCAAACTACAGAATAATGTGCTCAGCAGTGCTAAATAGTTCTATCAGGAAAACAAATCACTGCATTTATCTCCGCAGGCTATTTGTTCAGAGAGGCCTTTTGTTTAAATATAAATGTCTAGATTGGCTGTCATGTCTTTCAGCATTAGGCTTTAAGAAACACAGGGTTTTGTATTCTTTACTAAAGATGTCAGTGCTCTTAATGTTGCTTAGATGAGGGTAACTGTCAAGTACAAGCAAGACTGGGACCTCAGAACTCAGTGTAGAAACCCAGTTTTGAAAGAAAAAGCATTTCTTTAAGCCAACTTTAATTGCTTAAAAGACATTGTTATTTAGTTGAAAAATCTAGGGTTTTTTTTTTTTTTTTGTAAACTGTATCAAATCTGTATATGTTGTAATAAAGCTTCTTATGCTAGTTTATTGAAGGTATTGAAGAAATAAAAATCAACTTGTATACTGATAAAATGCTCTAGCTTGGGCCGGAGAAGATAATGTTCTTTGATTTTGTCCAGGAAACTCTGGCTTGCTAGCCGAGCCTAATGAAAGGGAAAGTCAGCTTGCAGAGCCAGTGAAGGAGCCACGTGAATGGCCCTAGAACTGTGCCTAGTTCCTGTGGCCAGGAGGTTGGTGACTGAAACATTCACACAGGGCTCTTTGACGGACCCATGAACGCTCTTAGCTTCCTCAGGAGGTCAGCAGAGTTATTGAGTCTTAATCTTTTTTTTAATGTACAAGTTTTGTATAAATAATAAAGAACTCCTTATTTTGTATTACCTCTAATGCTTCAAGTGTTGGTCTTGGAAAGCTGATGTCTCTTGTAGAAGATGGACTCTGAAAAACATTCCCGTAAACCACGGCAGCATGGAGAGCCTCTTAGTGATCGTGTCTGCAGTATTATTGTGGAAGATTTACCTTCTCTGTTGTACGTAAAGCTTAACTTGCTTTTGTTGTGACTTTTTAGCCAGTGACTCTTTCCAAGCTTTCATGGAAGTGGCAGTGAAAAGTATGTTGACTGTAATTAATACCATCTTGCTAAATTAATGTTTTGTACAGTTACTAAATTGTATACATTTTGTTATAGAATACTTTTTTCTAGTTCCAGTAAATGATGAAAAGGAAGTTAATACCAATAAGTGTAAGCAGTAACTTTTTTATTTGGATTAACCCCAGCCCTGAGGTCTGGAAGCTTGTAAAGTCTGGTGGTAGTAGTAACCTGTAATTCATGCTAGGAGTCACATGACCATCTATTCTCAAACTCTACAACATTGACAGCAGTATTCTATTGCATTAAAATGAGCTTTCTTAGAGGGTTTGATTAGTTCAGATTTATCGTCTCGACATCTTTTGGGTAGTGAGAGTGGGAGGGCTAGTTAAGGGGAAGAGGAGCAGCCACAACCAAATGGCCATTGCAAGCATTTAAGCAGTGTGAGCTGAACTGGAGAGCTTAGTATAGCTGAGGACGGCCTCTTCAGGAGAGCTGACTTACAGTTACATGAAATTACTGACTACACTTTTACTGTAGTTAGAGGTAAAAAGTATGTATGAGCCACTAAGAAAGAACCAAGGCCCAGATACTAGAGAATGAGTTTGAATTTTTCCCGGAAATGACCTGTGATCACCTGTATGCTCAGTGCTCTCCAGGGTGGAACAGGCTGGACAGAGAGAATGAAGGATCTTCAAGCCTGCTTTCTGCCTGGGGTGATTTGCTGAGCAATGAGATAGATGTGGCAGGACAGGATGTTTCATTTCAGGAGACGATACAGGATTAAATCCAAAGGGCACATCTCACACTGAAGGATCTGAGCTCAGACAAGGACGAAGAAGAGCAAAACACATCAGTACTCATCTCCTGAGCATTATGTTCACTGTGGAGATTTTTTTCAAGACCAGTGTTTCTCAAAGTATGCTCCTGTGCTGGATAAATCTTGAATTTATTTATTTTTGAGACGGAGTCTTGCTCTTGTTGCCCAGGATGGAGTGCAGTGGTGTGATCTCAGCTCACTACAACCTTCGCCTCCCAGGTTCAAGCCATTCTGCCTCAGCCTCCTGAGTAGCTGGGATTATAGGCATGCGCTACCATGCCCAGCTAATTTTGTATTTTTAGTAGAGACAGGGTTTCTCCATGTTGGTCAGGCTGGTCTCGAGCTCTCAGGTAATCCCCCTGCCTTGGCCTCCCAAAGTGCTGAAATTACAGGTGTGGGTGACCGCGCCTGGCCAGATCTTGAAATTATTACTTTGGTTAGCAAAAATAATGGGTAACCTCTACACTGGAAGCTGAGAAAAGATGGCAGATGATTTAATTTACAGTTATGTGTTTAAAGCTTAATGGATGAGTTTTTTCATTTTGGTGTGCTTGCAACACAGCCCTCCTACCCCCATCCCAGCCATTGTTATCCATCCTGAGCAAGTTTGAGAGCTGCGGAGGGAGGTGTGGGCACTCGTGCAGCAGGATGTGTTTTCTAACAGCTGCTCCCTAAGGCCAAAAGAAGAGCCTCACACTGACAGCTGGAGTTAGGAGGCAGAGTGCAAAAGATGGCTTCAATACTGTGGCTCTAAAATGAGTGTGCATCCACCCAGAGGACCTGCTTAAACAGACTGCTGGACCCTGACCCAGCGATTTCCGTTTCCCTTGCTCTGGGGTGGGGCTAGAACTTTGGCAGTTAACAGGTGCTGCTGCTGCTCTGATAGGTTGGAATTTCAGTATGAGGTGCCTGGTGGGGCTGTGAATGAATGGTATTACAAAATTGTGTTTATTCAGAAGCACAAGGTTGGAAAACACCCAGGGAGGGACCAAGTATTGACTAACAAAAATTTAATTGGAATTAACCCAAGAGAGATGTAACAACTGACTAGAAAAATGTTATTTGGATTTGGTGCTCCTCACATGCCTCCCTCCTGCCCCAGAACAACACTCAAGGTCTTCTCCACCTCTTCAACCTGTGGAGTGACTGCCCCAGAGAGAGGCATTTACCACCACCTATTCCCTTCACCCTCCTCCTTGTTCCCTGCACTCTCCTGCAAAGGGCCAAATAAGAAGGGAGGAAATGTAGTTCCTGTTAGAGGTTTACGTTCATGTATCACTGTCCACTCCCCATCCTCACCCCACCTGCCCTATGAAGTTTGACTCCTTTGAACTGTAACTTCCCAGGATTGTAGCGCTAGAGCAGGATTAGTCCTAGGCAACAGCTTGGAACCTCGGCAGGAAAGCATCAGGAAGTAATCCAAACTAGAAGGGCTAGGGTCATCTAGTCTGTGTTGATTATGGAAGTCCTTTGCTTTCATGTCACTTGCAAATTTGAAGTGGGCTGGAGTGGAGGTGGGTGGACATTGAGGGGGGCAATTCTGTCTGTCTCCACTCTAACATCAGCTGGGATTATACTCAGTAGAAGTCTTGGGCACAATCAAGCAAATTCAGAGGATTGATAACCCTGCATGATGCGTGATGGAAGAGCCTCGCTCCCTAGTTCTCTTGTAGCACTAAAGCTCACAAAGGAAATTAACAGAGAAGCCTCTACTTTCCTGCCCATTCCACTGTCTAAACTTGGGCTATAACCTCAAAGGGCTCTTACAATGAAATCAAGTTTTGGTGCACTTCCTCAGTCTTTTCTGATCTCGGACATAACCTGTGAGCTCTCGTTCTTAAAACTTCATCCTCTAATAACAAAAGGTTCTCAGATCTGTATGGAGAGTTGCCTGCCTCAGGCCAAGCCTCTTCTAGATGCTCTTACCCAGCGGTCTCCAACCTTTTTTGGCACCAGGGATCAATTTTGTGGAACACAATTTTTCTGTTCTTTTTTTAAAACAAGATTCGTCGACTTTAATGCATAAAACCCTTTTAAATCAGTGTCAACCAGGAAAATTCGTGTCAGAAAAAATTGGAATGAGAGCTAATATTCTATATTCAGAATATCTGAGAAAACATTTTTGACTATTACAAAAGTTTATTTAACAAAAAATCTAATATGAAAATGTACATGACCTAATTTTTACATCATAGTAAAACAGGCCCTATGGAGAGAGGATATGGGTTTCTCCGCTGAACAGCCATTATTTATACTCGTTCCACGGCTTCTAACATGATGATACTATTTCCTCGTATTACCACCATTCCAATATTGTTCTGTTGTCCGCTAGTCGCCATCTCCACACATTCATCTATCACAAGATTCATAAAGGGATCAAATCCCCGCAATATTCCTTGGACATGTCTGCCACCATTTAATTTCAATGATAACTTCTTGTCCATAAATTTTTTCATCTCGGGAGGGTGAGCTTTGCTCATGATGGCTACTCCGCGGGCTGGAACACAATTTTTGTACGGATGGGGTGGAGTTAGGAGGATGATATTGGGATGAAACAGTTCCACCTCAGATCAGGTATTAGATTCTCATGAGTGCAAAACCTAGATCCCTCACATGCGCAGCTCACAACAGGGTTCTTGCTCCCGTGAGAATTTAAATCTGCTGCTGATCTGACAGGAGGTGGAGCTCAGGCGGTAATGCTCACTCTCCAGCCGCTCACCTCCTGCTGTGTGGCCTGGTTCCTAACAGGCCACAGACCAGTGCCTTACTCAGCTGTACAACAGAAATAACTGAAGCTTGCTGGTATAGCCAGGAGAGTAGTCATTTTAAATGGAAAGTTCTTGGGGGAAAAGCCATCTTTAACTTGCTCACGACGGCACTTACCTATGCCAGTAGAATTCAAACCTTGAACACCCCATCAGAAAAAATTTTGGACACACACACCTCCAACAATATTTTGTTTTTTGATACAGTCTCACTCTGTTGCCTGGACTGGAGAGCAGTGACGCAATCTCAGTTCACTGTAACCTCCATCTCCCAGGTTCAAGTGATTCTCCTGCCTCAGCGTCCCACAAGCAGCTGGGATTACAGATATGTACCACCATGCCTGGCTAAGTTTTGTATTTTTAGTAGAGACGAGTTTCACCATGTTGGCCAGGCTGGAAATATTTATTTCTTGAAAAATCATATTGAATCATGTACATTATGAAACAAAAATTAAATGATAAAAATATATACAAATAAAAGTTGATTTTTTTATTTTTCTGTACTGCAGAGATAAATCTTGCCCACATTTTCCTCTGGACTGAGGTCTCAGGAAGGCAGGGACTATGTCTTTTCTTGTTACCTTAAACAAGTGTCTTATGTTAAAGGTCCTCAAAGTTTGTTGAATGGCTGATGCAACAAATTAATATACTTAGCACTTATGGCAAACAGAAAAAAGTCACAACAGAAAGGCAGGCCCTGTTGAGGGAGCTGGAAACCCAGAGACCTCCATTCCAGTCCTTGCTCTGAGACTTTATGCTATCCACTTCCTACCTGGTCGTCACTTTCCTTAATTGTGAAATGAAACAGCTGGATTCGCTGACTTCTAAGGCAGTGTTTGTCTAGCTCTACATAATCTATGAAATGCTATATTTACTGTGTCCTCGTATGTAAACACAGAATCAGTCTATTATCCAAAGATGGAAACATGGGGTATTTTTGTAGTGGCTGATATGAATCTCATGTGTATTGATACTTTAGGGGACAGCCTAGTACCTTCCACAGAGCATCACAGGGATTGTCAGCAGAGGTGACTCAGCTAATCTTCTTCATCTCTCCTCAGTAGCTGCACAGCTAACAATAACTCTTTGCAGCTCAGACCTGCTGTGGGCTACCTGGCATTTCTTTTGACTCCTTGCTCATCTGCCACTATCTCTGGGCTGGGAGATACGGTATCTCTTTATAAAGTTTAAGTCCTATGGGAAAGAAGATAATGGTGTTCCTTTCCCTGGATCTCATCCTTGTACCTTCTCATTGAAGTTGAAAACTCTTCTGCCCCTCCAGTTCCATTTGCTCCTTCTATTCACAACCTATCCATATTTTCCTGCTTTTTTTTTTTTTTTTTTTTTTTGCCTCCTCAAACATACACTCTATTGAAACTGCACTCTGACTTTAGGTGGGGTCCTGTGTTCTACTGGTCAGTTGAGCTAATAAGCGAGAGCCTCGCTTATTAGTAGAGCTTGTAGACTAATACGACAAGCAGTGTCATGGGAGTTATATAATCCGAATACAAAGGAAAAGGACATACAATAGAACTGAAGAACAGCTGGGGGGTTGATATAATTAAGTTCAGAAGTTGGGACCCCGAAGTAGGTCTTGGCTATTGACTAAGAGGAGGAGAGCAAGCATTTCCTTTGAAGGTAAGCATGGATTGCTGAGTGACACAATACATCTACCTGGCTGTGACAATTTATCTGTATAGAGGACCAAGGAGAGTCAGGTGGTAAGACAGATGGGGAAAGCCAAACTACTCAAAGATGTCTTTGATGTAAAACTGAAATCAAGGAGTATGGATTCACTCTTGGAGATAAGGGCACTGTTGAAACATATTTAGCAAGAGGCATCATGTACTATAGTGTTATCGAGCAAATGGGGTCACTGTCCAGTACACACAGAAGCCAGTAACTGGCACTGGCTTTAGAGAAAAGAAAGGCTTTATTTCAAAACTGGCCAGCAAGACAGACAGGAGTTGGGCACAAATTTATCTCCAAAATTTGGGGTATGGGACAAATTTTACAGGATCAGAGGGCAAAGGGAAAGGACTCTGGAATATTGGCTTGGCAAGTTCAGCCTGGAGGGCTTCACATTTGACCACTTACAGTATGTTGAGGGAGATATGAGCCCCAGATCTTCTAGGCAAACAGACCCCTGGTCTTCTTGGTTCTGAGGGCAGGAATTGTTTTGGGTGTTGTGAGATGTAAAGCCTTTTTCTATTGTGCTACTTGGCTATACGAATTGCCGTTTTTGGCTGTTATACCTAAAAGGTAACTCAACATTTTGTTATCAACAGAATAAGCCCAGTTTGGGCTGGTCCCGCAGTTACAAATGGAGAGTTTGATAGTGGCAGGCAGAAGTGAATATAAGGAGAAAGTAAAGGCAAATAAAACACTTAGGAGAGTCTCATCCCTACACTGATTCTACAGCTCTGAACGCTTATTTAGCTAATATTTTATAAATGTTAGAGTGACTACTGGGCAGCTAGTTTGAGACACAAGCATTTCCACTTCTTGAGTTTTAAAAACTACCATCTCTCCTAGTCCTCTCCCTTACTGGTTATGTCCTGAAGGTAGACTAAACCCTAGACAAGCCACGTTAACTCACGGTTCTGCTCAAAGTCCCCAAATGTTTTCAATTTGTCATTCTTCTTGTATCTTGCCCATCTTTCTATCCCTACCATTCCAGACTCAGCACCTAGCACATATTTGTAGTTGCCTTAGTGTTTCTTTATATTTGCACAGCGCTTTCAAGTTTTTAAAGCACGAAAATACATGATCTTGCTCTTCCCCAAAGAACCCTGTGGTGTAGCTACAGTAGGTGGCTTTGTATTATTTTATAGAAGATTACAGTAGACTTAGACACATTAAAATGATTTGCCCAAGATCAAAGCTGTTCAAGTGAGAGAGCCAGAGAACCTTTGGTCTTCTGGCTTCTAAGTCTCATTCTTTCTCAGTAAGTGGAATACATGGTACCCAGGAACTTGGAAATTTACTTAGAAATAACAAAAACCTACTGGATGCTAGGAATGAAAAGTCAGTCACAGGCTAAAAATTGTAGTTTTAAATTAAAATGAATACCGTTAATGTGGTGCTATCAATGTACACAGAGGTTGATGAACTTGTTACAACACAGCAACAACCTTTTCCTATCTACCTTCTGAGAACCGAGAATCAAGAATTAAGAAGACTTCTGTACATCTCAAACGTGGCTAAGTCTATTGTTCAATGTACCTTATTCAAATGCTTCTGATCTGAAAGTCTATTTCCTTTTTTCTTTGAAACAGTCTTGCACTGTCACCCAGGCTGGAGTGCAATGGTGCGTTCTCAGCTCACTGCAACCTCTGCCTGCCAGGTTCAAGTGATTTTCCTGATTCAGCCTCTCAAGTAGCTGGGATTACAGGCACCTGCCACCACACCGTTAATTTTTGTATTTTTAGTAGAGATGGGGTTTCACCATGTTGTACAGGCTGGTCTTGAACTCCTGACCTTGTGATCCACCCACCTCAGCCTCCCAAAGTGCTGGGATTATTACAGGCATGAGCCACCACGCCCTGCTCAGCCTGTTTCCTTTAACTTTGGATATATTTCTTAAAAGCCTGGTTATGACAAAAACAATGAAGGCTATATGCTGGTCACTGCTGTATCTCCAATCCTTCATGGCATGCAGTAGGTGTTCAATAAATACTTGCTCTGGTTACTGTTTTAGGGTGCTGGGGAATTACTGATACCCAAATTGCTAAAGTGTTTTGGACACTGACTACATCTTTATTTAGCTGCTGCACACAGATTCCCTGCTGCTGGACCCAGTTACCATTTAAGCCTCACAACCCTAACATTAATACAGAAAAGAACCACAGTAAACTGAGTTGGAGTGAATCTAAAGCTTGCTTTATTTCCTCAGTGGTCCTTCTGTGGCAGGTAACCAACAAAACAGTGATGGTTATATTGTAGCTCATTCTTGGGTTGAAATTCTGGGATAAAATCCTTGGGCTTGTTTGTAGTGGTGTTTTATGACTCAGTTCCCTGCTTCATCCTCTGAGCGCAAGGACAGGAAGCAAGTTCAAGCACCAACTGGTGATCAAATTTCGTCTTTACTGACCTCCTTTCTGTATCTGGTGGGTTTTATGAGACACTTTGTTACAAAAGCCCCTTGACTTATGATGGGGCAACATACTGATAAGCGCGCACTCTAAGTTGAAAATAAGTTAAAATAATAATGCACTTTCAACAGAAGCCCCTTGATTTATGATGTGGCTATGTATTGATCAGCCCACTGCAAGTTGAAAATACCGTAAGTTGAAAACATTTTTTTTTTTTTTTTTGAGATGGAGTCTTGCTCTGTTGCCCAGAGTGGAGTGCAGTGGCATGATCTCAGCTCATTGCAGCTTCTGCCTCCTGGGTTCAAGCAATTCGCCTGCCTCAGGCTCCCAAAAAGCTGGGACTACAGGCGCATGCCACCATGCCCGGCTGACTTTTGTATTTTTAGTAGAGACGAGGTTTCACCCTGTTGGACAGGCTGGTCTCCAACTCCTGACCTCAGGTGATCCACCCACCTCGGCCTTCCAAAGTGCTGGAATTACAGGTGTGAGCCACTGCTCCCGGCTGAAAATGTACATTTGACTCACAGTATTTTCCATTTATAACTGGTTTATTGGAACATAGTGCCACGCTAAGTTGGAGTGTACTGAATTTATAGGGCTTTGCATAAAGTCGAAGGATCATAAATCAAACCATCATTAAGGGACTATCTATATTTGGAATTGTATGAAGCCAATATTGAAGTGTGAGAATAAGACCCATACACCAAAATTGCTAGTCTTCAAGCATGTTGGCTCTTTCTAGTCCATCAAACACTATTCCACATATTAGACATAGGCATTAAAAAGTAGAATCTAATGGGAAAAAAATCGAACAGGAGTCAATCAGTAGGTTTGGAAGCCCAACCTCTTCCCTCATCTGTAAAACGGGTGGTACCAGCAACCACCACTATCACCTCCCAGGACTGTTGAGTGGGGAGGAGTCCGAAAAAGCAGGCATAGTGCCGGATACAGAAAGAACAGATACCCTCATACAACACCTCATCACCCATAGAGCCTTCATGACAGGAAAATCCCAGTTCAGCATCTTCTAATAACTTCAGAGATCTTAAGTATTTGTTCTAGTACTAATCTCACAGAATTCTATGGAGAGAATGAAAAGGCCAAATAAAGTAGCTTCACTTATATTTGTGCAAGGCTATTCAAAGCATGCAGATGTGGAAGGTTCATAGAAAATGTGTTTTAATAGGTAGATGATGTAAATGATAGTATGAACTCTGTTGTAACCAAGTTCAAATAACGGCAAGAAAATCTGGAAGATCCTATAAAAGTAACCCCACTTGAAATTGCTAGTTAGAACTACAGCTTATTTGCAGATTATATTCCAAAGTCAAGCCTAAAGCAAAAACTGCACAGTTAAAACTGCCCCAGAAAATTCTTTTAGGAATGAGGACCACGTATTTCTCTGTCAACAAATTCAACACAAGTCAGATTTTCCCTCCAGCATCCCACCAGATTAAGCAGTTGGCTTTTGTTTACAGATATTGTTTGGATGGTGTGTATTTCTGAACACTAGGAAATATGCTCAGTGACTTTGAATAAGAATCCACTGACTCAGTGAACTGCAAGTCCATGCTTCTCATTTCAATCCCTGAGTGCAACAAGTGGAGCTGAGATTATTTAAATGAGATTTAAATAAATGAGATTATTTATTTATGGTTAAGTGCATACAGCTCAATTACAAAATCAGTATGTATCATTCACCAGCACTGTGCTTCCATTTATTCACATCCAAGTGAATATGGCTTCGTTTTCCGGCAATCTTTTGAAACTTTTGGACACGATCCACAGTAAGAAATTCATTGTAAAATATAACCCACTACACACATATGTGTATAATACATATGACAAAAAGATATACAATGTATGTATTACATGCCATGTACTTGATATATTCTATCCTATTTTGTTAAAAAAAAAAAAAAAAAAAAAAAAAAAAAAAAACTAGGCCAGGCACGGTGGCTCACACCTGTAATCCCAGCACTTTGGCAGGCCAGGCGGGTGGAACATCTGAGGTCAGGAGTTTGAGACCAGCCTGGCCAACATGGGCGAAACCCCATCTCTACTAAAAATACAAAAATTAGCTGGGCGTAGTGCCTCGTTCCTGTAATCCCAGCCACTCAGGAGGCTGAGGCATGAGAATCGCTTGAACTTGGGAGGCGGAGGTTGCAGTGAACTGAGATCATGCCATTACACTCCAGCCTGGGTGACAGAGCAAGACTCTTTAAAAAAAAAAAAAAAAGGCTGCAACTCAGTAATTTTCTTGATCCCTAACTGGGTTACAGGAAGAACACTGAATTTCAAGCTCTTAACTACTCAGAGTAGGGCAACATCTCAGGGTTAAGGAAAACAAACCAAGCAAGCACATTTGTCCATAATATTTTAATACTTTTCCACTTTAAATACTGGTTTTAATTTTGTGATTGTAACATGGAAGATCCAACTTTATTATGTTGAAAAAACATCATCGGGATCATAAAGCTATTATAGAAGTTACTCTACACACTCCGAAGGTACTTTAAAATGATTATGTTTTGAGTCTGTATGTAGATGAACTATGACAAAATCCAAATACATCGTCTATACAACTTGGACTAAATACTGGTGAAAA